>CATIWK010228418.1:0-17472 GCA_949634005.1 Mallotus japonicus
ATGCATATTTTCAACTTTTTAGTATGCAAAATATTAAGATGGAATTTAAAAGGTCTGATATCCAAATCCATTAAAAAGAAACCATTCAAGCATTTCGCAGAAGAATCTGATTGTTCAGTAAAGAGCCAATAAATACCTTAACAAAGGGGAAGTAATGACCAATTGAATTCTCTTATGAAGCCCAATTTCTCTAACATGCTTGCGCAGATTCTCAACCTGTTTATGGTTTCGCAAAGATCAAAATCCAAATGAAATCTTTAAAATAATCTAAAGAAAAATTCAAAAAGTTCCTCCACCACCTAGAAAGAAATGATATTTTTCAATTATTATTAAAAAAACACACCCAAAAGCAACCAAATCCATCTTTCTTTAATTGAAAAAAAAAAAACAAAAAAACCTGCTGCCAACTAAGATGGGTCAGATGGGCACTATGAGTAGGTAAGCAAGGCAGTCATATTATGATGCCTAAAAAGAATTTACCTTCAGGGGTCCAACCATAGCTGCGAGTAGAGACGGAGAACATTGAAGTGAGAAAAGCTGAGGCAGTAGCAGTGTGATACGAAAGCATACTCTCCACACTGCAACTCATCTCAACCGGTGACCTTTCAAATTAAACAACAAACAAACAAACAAACAAACGAAAATAACAAATTCAATTTCAAGATTAAACTTTTTTTTTCTCTTAGTAAATAAAATTAGAAAAAAAAAGAACTAAATTTTAGATTTGCTTTATCCAAAGTTTACCTGAAAATGCGATGAGAGAGGCGATTTTGCCTAGGGATACGAAATGAAGAGAAAGCTGAGTTGGATCCTGTTCTGGGTTTGAGTCTGGAACTTAACCTGGTGGTGGACTGCATAAAAAACCTTGCAGCTCCAGTGGCGGATACGGTTGTTGCTTGTTGGGAAGTGAGAGTGGCTGAGGGTTTTAGGGGATTATACAAATGGGGGTTTTGCATCTCGAGTGTAGAGGAGGTGTCCATTTGATAATTGTACTACAGTTTATCATATAACAGTGAAAGGTCAGGGGAAAGTGAAAGGTCCACTAAGTGTAACTCATATAACTGAAATAAAATAAATCCCCAAACAATTAAAAGAGCCCAACATCATAATAATGCAACAACAATGTAGAACACCTACAATACAAATCATAGAAAGTGCCACATGGCACTAATATCATGACTTGGCACAATTCTTGCACTTAGTTTTTATATATATATATATAAGAGAATGCATCATACATTAAAAAATTTCAATTGTTTTTATTAAAATTGGAATTTTACTGTATTTTTAAATTAGGAACTTGAATTTAATATTTTTCATTAAGATATCTTGATTAAGTATTAAAAACAAAAAAAAAATCTATATTTATTGATATAAATGCAAGAAATTTGAATTCTGGCAAGTAAAATTTTGTCTTTTTATGAATTTATCATATTGATACCAACTTTCATAATTACCAAATACTAAAAATAATTAAAAAAATATAAAAAGAAATACAAGATAAAATAAAATAAAGTAGGTATAGAAAGAAAATGGTAGCTAGATTAAATATATAATTTTATTATAAATGAGAAAGAATACAAATGAAGTTAAATAATACAAATGAAGTCCTCCTTCAGTAGTGTTATATATATATATGTCATTCTCATTTATTATTAGGGCGACATGATAATTTCCACCAAAGTGTGCCTTGCTCTCCTTCAAGGAAGAACCGGGGCGTCCTTCAGCCTCTCTGCACAAAACATATACACACATATATCCGAGTCATAAACACCATTGCACATTAATTATATAGAGAATATCAGAGAATGAATATGCAATTACTCAGACAACCATTCTTGAAAAAATTCCAAGCTGTTTTAGATAAGGCCAAGAATAATGTACGTAATAATGAGTGCATTACAGTTAGATATATGACATATAAATTAAATATTTTATATGCTATCAAATACAATACATTCAGTGTAGATAAAAATTTTTGTGTGCATGCATGTAGATGATGAGTAATCGGACAAAATTAAAGAAATGGGAAGCATATATGTGATTTAATTACCATCAACTTCTCTGTTGAAGCAGTTGGTGTCGCACTTCATTTCGCACGTGGTCTGGCCGCGATCGGTTGCCATGCATTCCTCTATGCAGTCCCTCATGCATTGGGCAGTATCGAAAGGCGCAGATTGTTGATGAGAAAGCTGAACATTAGCAGCAAGAACAAGGCACACAATGACCAACAGTGCGGCAAATTTGTTTGTCATTTCTTTATTTGTTTTTGTTTTCACTTAATAATTGCTTAGATCCCTTCAAGTGGTTAAATAAATTTTGCACTGGCCGGGTTCTTAATTGATGAAGCACTTCCCTTTATATATATATATATGTTGTCGACCCCATGTTTTTCTGAAGAAGAAGAAGGTAGTTCAGCATTTATAGGAATTCAAATGGAAGATTGCCTAGCGATTGTCCTTTAAAGACGGTAAAATTTTTGGGTTTTAGTTTTTTGTTTTTTGCAATGTTCTATTCTTAGGATCAGTGAAAAGGAAATGTTTTAAACAAATAACAACTTCTATGAATGTGTGAGTTTTATCTATGCATATCCTCATTCCCCAGCAAAGCAGGACAACAAAAAAGATAATTGTTTGTGTCGCTAGCACACAAACAAACAGCTAGTAACAATTTACAATAATATCTTTAAATTATTTTAATAATTACAAAATAAATAAATAAATTAATTATAAAATATGGTTTTTAAATCATAACAAGATGAATTCACCATTTTCTTTTTAGTTTAGAATTCTATCAATTTAATTAGTTGTCCAATTAAACTTCGTATTTCAGACTATTACATAACTTTCCATATATTATAAAGCAAATAAAGGTAAAAAAATAATTTTTTAATTTTTAAATATTTTTATGACTATTGATGTTACTAGTAGCGACATCCATCATTATTCAATGTTTTAGTTCGAGTGATAAAAATTTAGATTTTTTAAATATAATTTTACATTTGAGTTTTATATTTGGAAAATAGATATAAAGAGAGTTTAACTTTTACTATAGGGTTCATTAGACTTGAATTTAAAATTACTGAAAGTCATAAAACTACCAAATAATGAATGTATTAAATAAAAAAAATTATAAGACGAAGTTTTACTTAGATTTCAATATGAGAATCATACAATTTCAACTAATTAAACACTTCTTTATATTTCTTCAAAAAAAAAAAAACTTCTTTATTATGTCAATTAACTCTTTCTTCTAGGTGCTTTTGATCTCTTGTAATTTGGCAAAATATTTTTTCCATGATTAATTTTGTAATAGACAATATGTTAATTTTTTTTTCTTTTAGTTGGAAGCTTTCTTCGCCCTATATAAATTATTATTTGAATAATATTTAACTAGACAAAAGTCCGCACAATGTGCAAGTAAACTTAATTTTTTAGAATTAATTATTATGAATTAATAATTATAAAATTGTTATTTTTTTAAAAAAAATAACATGCTAATAATTTTTATGATAGAATGGAAAAAATATTGGGTTGGAAGTATAATCTTGTCAAAATTGTGAAATTACTATTTATCCATAATTTAACCTTCTTATTAATTAAAAATATATCAAAATTGTACAAATATTTGTACAATTTATACAAATGAAATTAAAATTTTTGGATTAATATTTGTTTAGTTATAGTCATTGATACTTACAGGTATTGATACACAAAAATAATTAATAGTTGTAATTAAGTAAAAATAATCCAACTATTCTAATATCTCATTTGTATAGATACAAACATTTATACCATAGCAAGAGCCAACAAAGTTATATTTTTAGAATTAATTATTTAAAAAGTAATAGAATTTAGTAAATCCAAAAATAAGTGTAGAGTTTAAATTTTTTTAATTAAAAATTTGGAGGATATATTAATTGCATCATAATGGTATTTTAGAGATTAAAAAAGATATAATTCCGTTTAAACACTAGAAAAAAGTTTGAATGATGTAATTAAATATTCCTAATCCACTCTAAGGTCCATCAATTGCTTGTTTTGTGTAGAAATATTTTCAAATATTGTATAAAATAGAAGTTTGAATTAAAAAAAATTAACAAAAGTTCCTATTTGAGTTTAAATAGAAAAGGAACAAACTGGTCTAATTAATGACAATATTATTATTTTTGAGAATATATATATATAATATTATTTGTCTCTAATATAACATGTCTCAAATTAATTTCAGCATTATAAGTCAACACTTTCAACACACTTCGTGTCAGTATTTCAATCCAAAAGAACCAACAATAGCTCAATTTGGATGAGATTTCGTTTCTCCTAATCAGAAGTACACTTGCATATTTGATTTGATATATATATATATATAAAAACCTTGAGGTCTTGGAATAAGTTCATTGAAGTAATAACAAGGTAATGTAATGCTCTTCACCTATTTTCGAGGTTTTTTTGTTTTACTTCTGACTGTTCATAAATTTATGAAAAATTTATGCATTGGAACATTCTATCAAATTCCAACTGTAAATATAATCAACACCTGTTGCTCAAATAGCAAAAAGTTTAAATTTTTTTGAGTATAATTGACAAAACAGATATTGAAAAAGTTTTACTCTCTTATAAGTCTACCCAGTAATTTGCGTAGTTATGGAATACTAGAGACATCGATACACTTTTGTTTCATGATGAATTTTTTTTGTTATAGATATGTTTTATTTTCTATTTCCTTAAACTTAATTGTTGTTTAATTTCAGGGTCTTTTTTCAGGGTAAAAAATTGCAAGAAATTTTCGTTTCCAATGATCAGAAAAGAAGAAAAAAACAAACAAACAATGACGAGTGAATATCCTGAAGAACTCAAAGATTTAGCTTTAGCAGCTCTCACTGTTGCTTCTTTAAAGCACACAAAGCTTGACCCTGTCACTGCTGCTTCTTTGGATCAAATGAAAACCAACACTCTGAATCAGGCAACAGCATCACAACCACAAATTAATCAAGAGGCAGTACCATTACTAGATAATTGGCCTCCTGAAATCCCTCGAATCCCGAATTTGTATGGGCTAATTGGAAGATGCAGTGAAACTTTCAAGAAGCAGCTGACACAGTCTGATGTTCGTCTTTCTCAAAGTAGGCTAAGCATACATAAAGCAGATGTTAACAGGTGTATATTGCCTTTGTTAAACGAAGAAGACAGCCTCTCTGCTGGCATTAAAGTAACAGTTTATGATAATGAAGGGAAGGAGTACGATATGACCCTCAAGCATTGGAATAAAAAACTCTATGTTCTCATCACAGGCTGGAAGAATTTCTTCCTGAACCATAATTTATCAGGAAAGCAAGAACTTGTTATTTGGATGTTCCGAAACAGCCTGACAGGGAAGCTTTCTTCTGTTATTAGTATTAATAATCCCTGAACTCATTAGGAGTTCATTACTAGATTTTCTGTTTTTCGATTTTTTTAGCTAGTAATTAACATCTTGACAATACTCTTTGGTTTGCCACAATTTTATTTATTTATATTCATCACTATTATGATGATGTTGTCCTTTCAGGATAAGTTAAACAGACTGAAATTGCAAAGCTTTTCTATTTTTGGTTTTGCATGTGCACAATGATTTATTCTGTGCAAATGTATATTTGACCTTTTGTGAAGAATCTATTCAGAGCTGAGAATCTTAATCACTGCACTTCCAATTTCTTGCCAAATAAACTTGACAGAGAGAGTAGCTGCTACTGATTTAAGGAGCAAAGAAACATTGGCCAATCCTTTAGCATGTTCAGTCGTTCAGAGACAAAAATAAAGACTAATGCCTTTGCCTTTAACTTTGTATTTTGTTTAGCCATTGTTGCTTTCACCTCCCACTAAAATAAAGGTCACTGCAGACAATCTTAACATCCCAGATTTTATAGACAATGCAATTATACAATTAATCCTTTAATCCCCATTTGAGTACTGTTCTAGTTCATTCGTCATGACTTTTCAATTTGTCAGATAAATGTAATATGTGTTGTGTGCTTTTGAAGTATGTTGATCACTTTGCAGATAAGATTTTATAGACAATGCAATTATACAATTAATCCTTTAATCCCCATTTGAGTACTGTTCTAGTTCATTCGTCATGACTTTTCGATTTGTCAGATAAATGTAATATGTGTTGTGTGCTTTTGAAGTATGTTGATCACTTTGCAGATAAAGGAGAGGAAAATTTCTCACTTTTCTAGTGAATTATAAGCATGTTGCTTAGGATGTTTATATCATAAGTTTGTACATTTTCATGTCTTGATTCTGCTAGTTCAAAGTATTTTTGCAGAACATAAATGTTCAAGAGAATTCTTGCACATATAATCACGTCTCATAGCCTTATAAATTGCAATGTTTGTGTATCTAATACACAGAATTTGTCCAAGAAGCTTTCTTGAAAGTTTCTGAGAAATTGATAATGAGCAAAACATTATATCACGTGCCAAGGGGCAAGAAAAGTGAAAAAAGAAAACGGAGAGAGAGGACCAAGACCAACCTTTTATCAGTAGTTTCATGATAGAAACATCCCAAGCACATGACAGAAAAATCTTGGCTTCAATTGGGACCATTTGCAATTCAACTAAAGCAGCATCATACTTGCCTGTAAAAAGTGCATATGAATGATAATTGAGAGAGAGCATGATGCAATATATTCAACTTCTTCAATTTCCTGTTTTGGTGTGTAATATTAAATATCCTGATTTCTTTCATTATCAAAAAAAAGGGCCACTTCTTTGCTGGATTAATTAAAGATAAGGGTACCATTATGAGAAAGAAATCTGATGAACTTGCAGTCTTCCACTGTGAGTTTTCTGCATTCTTCGTGTACAGTTCTACCAAAACAATCAATATTTTGGTTAGAGATTCCAAGGTGTTTTTGCTTTGGCACTATTGTTAAAACTAATATTGGAGCTATGGGTGTCTTAAAATAAGTAGGCAGATACTTGGGCCAGCACCAAGCATGAAGGGCGAACGGCAATTAGTTTTATATCCAATATGATGTGGAGACACCTTGTAGTTGCAATAAAAAAAATAATAATAAGTTGGCAAATAGTTGGTTGAGCTGGGCAATTGAGATTCTTGAAATGATGAAATTCAGTGATTATACCATATACCAAACATGATCATCCAAATTTAGAACATTAGTTTGTTAATTAATTAAGCTAATTGCAGGGCAAAAACAAAAATCTGTTCACCTTGGGGACAGGTTGGCATCTGTTGTTTCGTACTCCAGCATCAGGGGATTGGTAGCCTGTAACATTAAAATGGAAAATCATATAATGGAGGAATTGTATATGCCCATATGGCTTTCTTTTTTGTTTTTGATAGTTACAAGTTGAAGGAAAGAATATACATTACTTCAAAGCCTTCACCATCTAAGCATCAGTTCTTTATTTGGGAAGTTGTAAATTTGGATAGTGCTGCTTTTAGAACTTATATTACATGCCATTGTATCTCCACCTCCACCTAGACCCTATTTCAATTTTTTTTTTTTTTTTTTTTTTTTTTTTTTTTTTGAAAGTAGACCCTATTTCAATCACTCTAGCTAAGTAGATAGAATAGAATCCCCGTTTTAGGCTTCTTGAAAAGTATGTGCCTAAATTGGCAGCTTTAGGGCACTACTAGTTCCCCTTTATTTGTCTTTTAATCTTTCTTTTTTTTTACCCCCTTTTTTCTTCTTCTATCGTGGAGTGTAGTTTATCAGTTTTTGTGTGCAGAACAAATTAGGAAAATTGTTTCAAAAAAAAAAACAGATTAGGAAAAAAGGTGGAATAAGGTCATGAATCATGATTTAGAGCAAACACACCAAAAGAGCAGTCTCTACTCTATCATTATTATCATGGCTCTCAGCAACCTGTCCAAGCTATCTATAAAACTGTCAAATTGCTTTTCCTTGTTTGTTACTCACATCACAGTTAAAGAAGAAGGAAAAAGCAAAACAGTAGTGTAACTGTGTAAGCTTTAGATAATCAATAACAAGGGTCTTTTTCAGTAAAATCATTTTGCAACAGCAGAGAACAAAGAGACATTCTGGAATCTAAAATAAACTTCAATACTATATAATATAATTCTTTTTCTTTGCTTTTGTCACTTTGATAATGAATATCCATCAAATCTAATCTTGCCTTCTGATTTTAATATATATATATATAAGCAAATGGTTGTATTGACCATCATCATCTTTCATTTTCTTTCAGTCATCAAGGAAAAACAAAAAAACAAAACTTGTTTCAACTACACTAAGAAAGAATTGAATAAATTAATCTTTAGACACCCACTTGGCAGTTCATGATAGGATAAGTTCATCCTGCAAAACCCAAAAATAAAGAGCCTGTTAAATGTTTTACTTTAACTTGAGCGCAAAAGCAAAAAGACTAATGAACAAGAATAGTACCTAATCTTAATTCAGAGTTGTAAAATATGGTAAGAAACTTCGCCAGACAGTAGGGTGATTGTCAATCAGGTCAGTGGAATCATGAACCGAACAGACCGGTAATGTTAGTCGTTAACTATGTCTGATCATTGAAGTTACAAGGATTTGATGGTGTGTAGAGTTTATTAGCAGACCAAATTACAAAATTTACACCTGATGAGAAGAAAGGGGAAACAAGTTAGATAAAATATACATAAAATGTACAGCAAAACCAAGAAAAGTTAAAGAGAGGAGAACACAAACCTTTTTTGGTCAGTGGGCAACGGATTGTCTCCATCACCCTTCAAGGAAAAATTTTCTTCAAAGTGATTCCCGCCTGTAACTGGGGACCAAATTCAGTATAAGAATAGGAACAAAGCAAAAGATTTTCTCAAGGAAACTTACAAACGGAAAGATGATTTTCTACGAATCAAATATATGAGTAATATGCCAAATACATATTCTATGTTTTACAAGTGCATTTTCATGTAGATTCACATAATTCATGTGCTAATATATTCCATTGTTTAAAATGGGATCTAATAGAGGACCACCAAAATCGACACTTGCATGCTAAAGTCCCATTCATCAATAATTGAAAAAATTGCAGAAAAGGGTAAAACATTTTAAAACCGAAAAGGTCAATGGGAGTTTCACCTGATTCATTGTAGAGAAATGGAGGACTTACTGGAATTTTTCTTTTAACATATTAATGGCTTTATTGAAGGAAAAGAGGAATGGATGCCGACTCTATGTTTCTTTAACATAAATTGAATGCATACACCATGAGCATGTGCGGATGTATGAGAGAGAGCATACCTACTGCGGATCATAGCTATTTCCTCATTCTTCAGAAAAAGTTGAGTTCTGTATACCCTTGTGAGTATGGCAAGAGCTCCTCTACCTCAATCCTCGAACTGGAGTAACTCATACTTTTCTTCAATCGGCCATGTGCAGACTCAACCTCTGCCCAGAATATGCCATAAACTGGCCTATGATCTGAGAACCTAGATTCTCCACGCACATAAGATAATTGCTGCAGGCCTTCTCCATACCATAAAATTCTATCACACCTTCACATAAAAACAGTCTATTAGCTTTTCAAATTACTAGAACTAGAGATTGTTCACACATATAAAAGCATTTTCAATCATATCTAAGTTTTTATTTCCTTCGATGCAGTAGCAATTAATTACACATTCTGGTAGTAGAGATGTTCTTACCAGGCTGGAGTTCGACGCTTCTCCTTCGGGTGCATATCATCTCCTGCATATCTATCTGAATTAGTTGAGTACTTGTATGTAGGAGGGAAATAAATCTTCCCTTCATTCCATCCTACAAAAACACGACCTCTTCTCTGCTCATTCCGCAGCTGCAACATAACCATCAACAGAAGTCAGATGAGAGTACAAGTAATAAACAATTGATGCCTTCTCAAAACAGAGAAATAAAACTCAGGAAAAGGGTTTACAAACATGCCTGGTCACTCTCCAACAGTGCCCTCCAGTTTTGCATCTCAACTAATGCCTTTGCAGATCGATAAGAGAGGGCAATGCGATAATTCAGGTCCCCAAGCCAAATGACTCGACTACATCAATATACACAGAATTAGGATATAGAAAGAGAACAAAGCTAGGAAATAGTAAGAATAAAGAGAGTGAACCAAATATTCACTTGTAAACAGGTGTATGCGTTGTGTTACAACTGGTGCTTAGCACTCCCATGGAATCTTAGTGAAAACACATAACCATACTGGTGACCCTCAAAAACACAACTTTATCACTTTTATGCATAGATAAATTTTCTTGTGAAAGGATATCATTTGTTTCCCTTGTTGTCTTAAGATCCCGATGAAGGGATAACCACTTTGCAATTTTTGCTAATTGCAAGTAATAAGATTACTATTTATCTAATAGTTGATCGAAAAGGGTCTTACTCATGCTCCAGAATTGTTTCTGGGGACTTCTCATCGCCCGCACTGTTAACACGGGGAAACCTTGTCTTCTTAAGAATTTCAATCACATCAGCGTTCCTTCTTAGCTCATCACCTTCCTTTTGTCCAGAGGTTAGATGACTACAGATGAAGCAAAATGTTGTTTCGTGCAAGGACATGCTGACTGAAATAGATCCCTGCAATATCAAGCAGAAGAATCCTTCTCTGTTAACTGGATCAAAATAAGTTGAAAAGGCAAAATAAAAAGAAAATATCAGAACTGCATAATTCTCTTGAACAATACCTTATTTCCAAGATAACCCATTAATCCTCTGCCAACACAAGAAACTTTCATGTTTTTAACATGATCTCTCAATTCGCTCCGGACCCATATCGTGAGGAATATGCCAACCATTTGCTTACTTGCCACTAAACAGTACCTTGAATACCCTGGCCTCCTATATCCATCTTCTGTAGATACAGATCCACTATAGGAACCACCATAGGACATTGGCGAGTACAATACAGTACTAGGTGAATCCCCTGGTCCATTATCATCATCTGAAGAGCCCCATCTGGAATAATCACTAGGCCTGGAGTAATCACTGGGTCTTGAAAAATCGCTGGGTCTTTGACCCCATCTATAACTGGGATCATAGTCACTTGGCCTGTGACCAAAAATAACCCGGTCACAAACGCTATATCGCCTATCAAGTCTTGGCTGTGGAATGGAAGGGTCATTCTCCATTCTCCAGCTGTGGGGTGTCTGGAAGGATCGACGATGAAAGAAAGATGAGTTCTTCTGCCTAGATGATCCTTCAAAATCTGCATCCATTTCTACAATTGGTTCAGGGATTGGAGATGGTGTATAACACCCTCCACTGCCACTAGTTCCCGGAAGATTGTTTAGAGTTTTTCTAATGAGGGCCAACCATCTTTTGGCAGGGCCATTGTCTTCTGCACCAAGAACGTTACCAGCATTCAAAGGAACTATCTCTTGAAATCTGAAAAACAAAGGAAAAACAGAAAGAAATGTTTCCATTACTAATCATCTATTAGGTAGAGAGTTTGTAACTAAAGGTGAAAGATTAAAACTATGCAATTATACCCAAGAACATATATGTCTGCGGGAGGTGAGGCATGAAGCCAATCATCAAGACTCAAATTACTTGGTGGAGATCTTCCTGCCACATTCCATGTAGCTACAAAAATACTGCCCCAAATTGGAAAAGGAAAGCAATCAGTACTTACGCATCACATGAAAAAAAAAATACTGCAAGAAAAAAGAATCTATGACAAAACACCTGTAGTTCTGCACATCTATGATTCTGGGATGATCAAGATTCATTCTCGCTCGTCGAACCTGCTCTGGATTCTTGCTAAATTTCTCTGCATCAAAGTCCAAGGAAATATCAGAAAAATCTACATTGAAGAAAATTCAGCGTCAATTGATGCATATTCTCCAAGAGATGTTGTCAGATTTTATTGATACACAACCTGTTTTGCTTTTCTTGATGGTGCATGGCTCCCTCTCAGAGAAGCTAGACCTGTACTCCACTTCACCTCCTGAAGAGAGAGAATCAATGTTTGAGTATCAGCCTTAATTTTGAAACAATGGGTAGAATTGTATGAATTTGGGGATCTTAATTAGTATCACAAACAGAAAATATATGGCATTAGCAAATTTTTAAAAGAAACCAGATGTTTTCACTGTATGGAGTGTCTGCTGTTAACTCAGGCTAGCTCTACTGTTTTGGCAAAGGAAAAAAAGAAAGTCATTGATACTTGAGAATCAGAAGATTGTTGTTAAACAGTAGGTTCAAAAAGCATATTCCTTTTCTTTTCTCAATTTTCTCAGCAACCAGTAAATGACTTGCAGGAGGAACTAAAGTTTGAGTCTTTTGATTCCATGAATCCCAGAAAAAAAATAAAATGCCAACCTCCATAAACATCATCTGCTTGAAAGTCCTCGGTTTTACTCTTGATATTGAACCACTTTCTGACCATTCTTTTGGACCATGAGAGCTTAAGACAAAAAAGAAAAGAAAGAAGGAAACCAATTAACATCATCATCATCCAAGAATCATCATAATTACTCAATGAAACAAAAGGAAACAAATTCCACTGTTTCTACAAGGAAATAAATTAAGTGAAAAAATAAAAACCTTGCTTTTCTTGGAGTTCCCATCTCTCATTTTTCACCAAAACTTCATATAGTTCTTCTTGTACTTTCAGCAACCCCCCCTCAAGTTTTTAAGATCACCAACAATTTCAGAAGCTAAAGAAACAGAACACCATTTCCTTCCCCAATTTCAAACTATGAATGAAGAAGAAGATACCAACAAAAGCACAACTCTTTACTCCCTGTCAATAAACTCCAAAAAACCTCCCAATGCAACCAAAAACAAAACTCAAAAGCTCAACCAAACAGCCCAATCAACAAACAAGTGTCTTGCTTTAGACTGAAAACTACTGAAACTACCAAAGATAAGGCCAAAGAACGAAACCCAAAAGGAACACAAAACAAAACAACCAATTGGTTTTTCTTCTTGTTATTCTTCCTCTTCTTTCTTTTATTTTCAAAACAAAAAAAAATGGGTTCTTGGCTTCCTCTTTATGAATATGAAAACACACTTAAGAAGTTAAAAAAGAGCAAAGAAGCAACAACCCACAAAAAATGAGTATGCTATTAGTCAAGAGGGACAAACACTTTAATGTGTAAGAAATGAAATGAGAGATTCTTGAAGTAGAACAAGACAATGCAGCAGACATAATAAGAGGAAAAAAAAAAAAGAAACAAAGCTTATATCTTTCTCTCAATCTATGTCCCCTCCCTCTTTGAAACAAAAAGAAAGAGAGCCTCGTTCTCAGTGAACAGCAAAGAATCGAATTTGAACAGAATAAAGTGCAGCATTAGCAAGCAAGCACGAGAGAGAGAGCATGAAACAAAACAATAACAAACAAAGACTTAGTCTTAAGCCCACTATTGCTTTTTCATTTTTCATTTTTCATTTTTCATTTTATATTTTTAACTATCATTCTACAAATCTCAAGGCAGAGAGACCAGACCCTGACCAGTTGTAAGCATGCTTGGGCAAAGTGTGGGAGGTCGTTTAGTGAATCTTCTCCATATAAAACGACAGTGGGGAAGTAACACAATTCTGCCCATGGTCAAAGAAAATTGTCTCCAATTTTCTTTATTTCTATGGTCTTACATCAAAGTGAAAAAAAAAAGCAGGAAAAAGATAAAGCAGGAATGTAATACAATGTGTTGTGTAATGCTAAATGCATTACATAGTTTTGTTTCTGTTACCATCTGTCTCTTTCTCTCTTTATATTTTTCTTTATTTTTTATTTTATTGTTCTTTTTTTTTTTTTGGGTTTTTGTGTTTCTTCTTTTATTGGGTATGGAATGTTTTTATTTATTTTAGTATTTTTTAAGGGTATTTTTTTTCTTCTTTATTAGAATATTTTACTCTGATTTTCTTGGTTCTTGGAGCATTGTGTGAGATTGCATTGATTTGATTACATTGATTTGATTACAGTTTGTCAAGGAGGGGAATGAATGTATGGAATTTTGTTAACCAATTTAGAGGGTTCTTTTGGCTCAGCCTCAAGAACTGTCCTTGAAAACAAGGGCACTTGTCCCAATTTTATGGCCTTCTTGTTCTTTTATTCCATTTCTTTGTTCCATTCATTCCCTTGCATTTTTTTTTTTTTTTTTTGGGCAATGAGTTTTAGGAGCTTGCACTATCCTAGTCCCTAGAGACATAGGGCCTTTTTGTTTTGTGTATTAAAAAAGCACAAGCCTAAATCCGCCGCCTGTTCTTCCTCCTTTATGGGCGGCTCCTCCTTAGACGGTCAACTCTAATGACTAATGGCTCCTCCTAATTAAATTAATAAAAATGTTTCTTTTCATCCCCTCAAAAAAAATATTTGATTTTAGCTCCTTTGTTTGAAAATTTGATTTACTAATCTTATTGCTAATGCAATGATTGTTAGGGGCTTACACATTGATTAAAGGAAAATTATAGACTAATGTTGAATGATTATATAAATTAAGGTTGACGGCGGAGACAATCTTAGTTGGGATATTATAAGGCAGAAAATTGTAATTTATAACGTCCAAAAACCCAAAATTTACAAATGGAAATATTTTATAAGATCAATATTAATTCATCACTAAATAAGTGTAGTTTTGGTTGGTAACTTTGGCAATTGGACCCAATTGAGGGAGAAATTAGAAAGTGGTCATGTTGTCCTTTCTTATCAAAAATGAAACACACCTAGGTGTCCCATGAAATGGTGTTTGGGTTTTGCTATTCCTTGCCAAAAAAAAAATCACTTGGAGCTCAAATTCTAGTGGATTGTGAATATACTAATGTGACATGACAATGAATTTGAGAGCATAGATAAAGCAACTTGGTGACTATATATTGCTTTGATTTTGATATTGAATGAAATGCAAAGAAATATCTTGTACTGTAATAATTAAAACATTATAGATTAATTTGAGAACCAAAAATTCATGTTTCAAATTTATTCTTTTTTTAATAAATTTAGAAAAAAAACCTGATAAATAATTTAAAGAGTTAATTTAGTAGTATAGAATTTCGTTAAATTATCATTAGATTAAATTCTCTGAAATTAGTATTAATCATGAAGCGCAAATAAAAATTAATCTTATATCTAATATGATATAAAAAAATATAACCAAAAAAACTTATAATTTTTAATTGCTTATACTATAAAGCAGCATATTTTAAATTTGAACTAGTAATTATAATTTGCTTGGTTATTTTTAAAAGTTGTTGTCATGTACAAGTATAGTTAAATTGAACCAAAAATAGCAAATGGGCATAATTTTTTTTCCTAAATATGTATAATGAGTGGACTTCCATTGTGTTCAAATCAAGGGTTATCTTATCAGCAAGAAAAAAATCAATTATCTTGAAGAAAATGGTTGGCAATGTGCTTTCCCTTTTGTTTATGAATCTTAGAAAAACAAAATTAGATTTGGGTTTTTGGTTCATCAAATGTGGGTCTTTGGAAATCATTTCAAGCAATAAGGTGGAAAAGTGAAATTGAATAATACCAAAGAAACTTGTAAAGTGAAGACTTGTATCAAAGACTAAAGAGCAATGGGTCCTGATTTTGGTAATTGGATTATCTAAAGAGCTAAAGAAAACGGCCCTACATAATGTGACACTACTTTAATTTTAATTTTTTTTTTTATTTTCTTTTTTCATTTGACAACCTGAATGGTGTTAAGGGACAGCAAGGTTTTTGGATTCAACAAGAACATTATGAAACGTTGAGTTTTGATGCTATTTTTTATTCTTGCCCTCAATGTGAGGTGAGGTGAGGTGAGGAGAGAAAAAGAAAAAAAAAAGATATGGGGCATTTTGTATGGTAGATTCTGCTGAATGTTCTTTTTTCATAACTATGTTTTGATTGTACCTAAATAAATGCATGTGTGAACACATATCTCATCCACTATTTTTATAATTCAATAATGTAAAATAATATACGTATATTACCTTCATTATCTTGATCTAACAGTCAAATTTTTACACATATAATAAAAAATCTAATATCAAGTTTCTCCGTTCTCCAATTTGTAATGGCCAAATAATGTAAATATATTAATTATATATATTTATAGGTTTTTTTCAATTAATATGAAACAGGAATAGCTAAATAGTATAATTAATTTTGTTGTATTCTTTTATGTAAGAGTAAGAATAAAATGAAACTAGACTTGTTCTTCTTTTTTTTTTTTTCTCTCTTAGGAAATTTTTATCTTTTGATTTTTGATTTTTTAATTTCCATAGAGCACTATAAATATTGTGCGGATTAAAAAAAATTAATCCTTGAAATTAAAAGAAGATATTTTTCAATCACTTGTAGGGGAAATGATATATGTTTCAAATGACATTTTTTTAATATTTGAAGTTCTTATATATATATAGTTTTATTTTTTTGATTGGAGGGTGAAAAATAATTAAAGAAAAAGCTAATATTTGTAATAATTAGCTTCCTTGTATAAATGAAGACAAAATATATATTTCTCTATTTTTTTTTTTTTTGAAAATAGGAAAAATATAAAGTTAGACCATAACTTTTGTGGATGCAAATTAGGGTGGTTGCAAGTCATGAGATGAAATAATGGACCGTTGGTGAATAAATGCATAGGTCCTACACCCTCGAATCAAAATTTTCACACACGTATCAAATGTCCATTCATTTTATTGGGAATTATTATACATGTAGCATACCAATTTCCATCAAGTGGAATCTAATTTGAATTTTTTGGATTCAACTAAGATATCATTGATTTATGATTCTACATTTTTTTCGTATATTTTTCTTTGACAAAAATTAGAGGAAATTTTTTTTTTTTTTTTTAAAAAAAAGGAGACTTGAATTCTTTTATTATTATTATTACTACTTGTATAGCATGAGATTTCAACGTAGAGCACCATCTCCTTTCTCATGCAATATGGACCGCATATACAATGTCCATATTCCATTGAACGCCAACTTACTTATTTATTGAATTAGTCTTAAAAAAAAAAAAAAATGAACTATTCATCAAGAAGATTTCATGTTGTAGTTTTCTCGCCAAAGTATCTAATTTTGCACATATAGATGACCATTAAAGAGATACATGATAATAACTAGTCAGAAAGTGGTATAATAATTATTTCTTTTCAATGACATCATAAAATGCAGAGTTAAAATTTTGTTACTTTAAAATTATGAAATTATTTTTACACAATTAAAAAAGGAAGAAATGTTCCTTATCGTGCAGTTTGTATTTCGATTATTTGACCTACTTATTAATGAAAAAAAAAAAGAGAAAACTAGACAGAGAAAAAAAATCTAAAATTATCATAAAATATATGCATTAATGCAAAAGAAACAATTTAATTTCAAATTCACTAAAGGTTGAAATTGTAGTTTAGTACCCTTGAGCCTTTAGCCCAATGGTTAAGGCTTAAGGGTGTGGAGTGGGAGGTTGGGGGTTCAATCCCCCACTCCCCCCCTAACCTCCTCTCCACTAAATCCTAGGGACAAATGTCCCTCAGGTGTTTAAATGTTGA
>CATIWK010228430.1:0-12205 GCA_949634005.1 Mallotus japonicus
TATGGTGGTTGGTGGAGCTTATAATTGCAGAAAGCCTCGTTTAGGATTGCTAACTATTCAAACTTCTCTTTTCAGTATTTTTAAAGATTTTCTAAAGCAGTTCTATGTGAAAAATGGATGCAGACTATGCTGGTTGCTGGATCTGAAACTTCATCAATTACCATGGAATGGGCAATGTCTCTCCTCCTTAACCATCTGGAAAAAATGAAAAAGGTTGTGGCTGAGATAGACTGCAATGTTGGACTAGACCATCTATTGGAGGAAGCAGACCTGTCAGAGCTTAATTACCTGCAAAATGTAATCAAAGAGACGCTTCGACTATACCCAGCAGCTCCTTTTCTACTGCCACACGAGTCTTCTAATGATTGTACCGTTGGTGGTTTTGATGTTCCACAAGGCACAATGTTGCTGGTCAATTCATGGAGTCTTCATAGGGACCATGGGCAGTGGGTGGAGCCGAACACATTCATGCCAGAGAGGTTTGAAGGTGAAGTGGGTGAAGGGTATAAGCTAATTCCATTTGGCGTTGGGAGGCGAGCTTGTCCTGGAGCTGTTCTTGCGAGACGGATGATAGGATTGACACTGGGTGCCTTGACTCAGGCATTTGAATGGGGCAGGATTGGTAATAAGGAGATCAACATGGAAGAAGTATCAGCACTTTCCTTGCCCAGAGCTGAGCCCCTGGAGGCTCTCTGCAAACCTCGCCAGGACACAATAAGCCTCCTCTCATCATTCTAACGTGATGGAATATTTACTGCATACGAAGAAAATGGCATACTTAGTAAGTATCCGTACCAATATAGTATAGTAAAAAACACTAATACTGTAATTTCTGAATATCTTGATGTTTGGTGGAGTAGCATCAGATTATGCCAATGAATAAACAAACTTTTGCTAGAGTTTGTCACGTGTAAAGGACTTGTTGGCCTTGATTTACGGGATGTTTATAGCTTGAGGTAGATGTACTATACTAGGGGATTTGGCATTGCAATATCAGTTTGCTTCAATGCACAAGTTAGCTACTACATGAGAGCAGACTTGTTAATGGAAAAACTCTGTACGAGCGATTTCTATGCAGGTGTCTCTCCATCTTTTGAGCTTGATTTTATTTGTTTATGTGCTGTGAACTTTTACAAAAGGTTTACTATACATTGATCAAGACAAGCAAGCTGTAACCTGGTCTTTCTGATTAAAAGGATTCATCAACCGCTGCTCTAAACAAACCGTCCAACCCACTGTCACTGGCTAGAACCATGACTCTCTCTTTTTCCAGCACTCATCAACCCAAAAAAACAGAGAAAAATAGAGGATCAAGCCAACCTACAAAAAAATGGACACAGCTCATTAGTTGAGCTTGGCACTGCCCTTAATCCTCAAAGTCTATATTGCGCAATTACTTTAACAATGAACTTTTTCTCCCAGTCCCGCTTCTCTTCCAATTATAGGCCATCTTCACGAGGAACCAGTTCATCGAACTCTTCATGAGCTTTCTAGGTGCAGATGTGGCTCAATTTGGGAGTTTAAATAAATTGAATGGACCTGTGAGCTGAGAACTTATAGGGGTAAAGATACATAGAAGGTCTTTTGGTTCCTCAGGCTATGTTCACAATTTCCACTTGACTCCACTTTTAGTATTTTCGGAAACTGCCTAAATTTGAAAATGGGTGCTAGGTGTGCTGGTTGGTGAAACTGAAACTTCATCAAGCACCATGAAATGAGTGATGTCACTCCTCAACCATTCAGAAAAAATGAGAAGGGCTGTGGCTGACATAAACCCTAATGTTGGACTGGACAATATAGTGGATGAAGCAGACCAATCAAAGTTGAGTTACATGTAAAATGTTATCAATTTTCTTACTTCAAATTGATTATCATTTATTTTGAAACCAAATAAATAAAATTTTCCCCTAATAAAATAAAATAAATTGACTAACCTACCTCATTTTGCTTTAAAAAACATTGCCCTCACTTTCCAAACAATCAAATATCAACAGGATTAATTGGGAGGAGGATTGATTTCCCTTCATCACCAGGGTGGGGGATTACTTCAATCAATTCTTGCAAACAGCTCCACTTTATCATGAGTGCAATAATTTCGTATACGTCTAAATGGATCATGTCAACAGGCAGCATGCTCATTGCTCAGTCTTTTCTGATCCAAAAAAAAAAAAAAAAAAAGCAACCTTATTGCAAAACTGAACACGACAAGCTAAGCTCCACAGTGAGTCTTTTCTTGATGAAAGAAAAAGTCAATTTTCTCTATAAAAAAACTCGCAAACCCCACTATCGGTAGCAAAACTATAGCTATTTCTTCTTCAGCACTAGAAGGCCAATCCAACCCAGCAAAAAATGGAAGCAGCTTATTTGTTAAGCCTGGCATTTCCTTTAATTCTGATTTTCGTCTCAAAGTTTATTTTAGGAAAGCGTTTAAACAGCAGAAATTTCCCTCCTAGTCCTCCTTATCTTCCAGTAATAGGCCATCTTCATTTGCTGAAGGAACCAATCCATCAAACTCTTCATAAGCTTTCTGCAACATATGGCCATGTGTTATTTCTCCAATTTGGGAGCCGAAAAGTCCTGGTTGTCTCCTCATCAGCAGCAGCTGAGGAGTGCTTTACAAAAAATGATATCATCTTTGCTAATCGCCCTTGCTTGCTTGCTGGAAAACACCTGAATTACAACCACAGCACAATACCATTGTGCTTCTATGGTGAACGATGGCGCAACCTTAGACGAATCTCAACTTTGGAGATTTTCTCTACAGTTCGTCTAGCCATGTTTGCCAATATTCGGCAAGAAGAGGTTCAGTTATTGCTAAAGCAA
Source organism: Mallotus japonicus (assembly GCA_949634005.1). Classification (NCBI taxonomy): domain Eukaryota; kingdom Viridiplantae; phylum Streptophyta; class Magnoliopsida; order Malpighiales; family Euphorbiaceae; genus Mallotus; species Mallotus japonicus. Next base: position 2,824 of record CATIWK010228430.1, read on the forward strand.
TTATTCCAAGACTCAATTGAGAAAGAAGTGAAAGTGAATCTATCATCTATGTTTGTGGATCTTGCTTTTAATGTCATGATGAGAATGGTCACAGGAAAACGGTATTATGGAAAGGATATAGTAGATAAAGAAGCAGCTCTTTTTCGAGATATTATGAGAGAATTTTCAGAAATTCATGGTACTATGCATTTGAATGATTTTTTCCCAGTGCTACAGTGGGTTGACTTTCAAGGTTTGGAGAAGAGGATGCAAAGAATAAAACATAAAATGGATAGCTTCTTGCAGAAACTTGTTGATGAGCACCGGGAAATGAGGAGCAAATCATCTTTTGGTGCATCAGGATCAGGTAAAAAGGAAAGGAAGATGACACTGATTGAGGTTATGCTATCACTTCAGGAGACAGAACCAGAATTCTATACTGATGTGACTATCAAAGCTGTTATGCTGGTACGTCTCTAGATCTTCAGCAGCCTTTGTCTCTATTCATCTTCTTACTTGATTTCAACAGTTTTGCTTAGTAATTGTGGCATGTATGATCAACTGTCACAAAGCATATGCATAAAAACAGGAAGTCTTTATGTTACACACTATGATATGCTTCAACATAATCATGTAAATCATTAGCAAATTTCTTTTCCCCTAAGAAACTTTACGCGGTGCAAGATGTAGCTCTATTTTAGTAAATTTAATGAACCTCTGAACTAAGAACCTTCGGATGTAAAGTTACACAGTTACTTATAATTTCCAGAGAGCATTTTAATTCCCGAAAGCCATGTTTAGGGTGGTTAAGTATATATTCAAACCTCTCTTTTTCAGTATTTTCAAAGATTTTCTAAAGCAGTTCTATGTGAAAAATGGATGCAGACTATGCTGGTTGCTGGAACTGAAACTTCATCAACTACTATGGAATGGGCAATGTCACTCCTCCTCAACCATCCAGAAAAAATGAAAAAGACTCTGGCTGAGATGGACATTAATGTCGGACTCGATCATCTAGTAGATGAAGCAGGGCTACCAAAGCTGAATTACCTGCAAAATGTAATAAACGAGACTCTTCGCCTGTACCCAACACTTCCTCTTCTACTACCACACGAATCTTCTAGTGACTGTACAGTCGGCGGTTTTGATATTCCGCAAGGCACGATGTTACTTGTCAATTTATGGACCATTCATAGGGACCCTAAGCTGTGGGAAGAGCCAAACACGTTCATACCAGAAAGATTTGAAAGTGGAGAAGGTGAAGGGTATAAGCTAATTCCATTTGGTGCTGGAAGAAGGGCTTGTCCTGGAGCTGTTCTAGCAAGGCGAGTGATGGGATTGGCACTTGGTTCTTTGATTCAGGTTTTTGAGTGGGGCAGGATCAATAATGCGGAGATCAACATGGCAGAAGGAACAGGACTTACCTTGCCCAAAGCTGAGCCCTTGGAGGCTCTCTGCAGACCCCGCAAAGCCACAATCGACCTCCTTTCTGCCTTGTAAAGTGTACTTTGAAGGAGAATGGGTGTCCTTTGTTAGGAAATATTGTATTATTAAATGTAATAGGTTTGATATATGGTTAGAATTAGAAAGGCTCTATTGTATGATTACTTTTCTGGGACCGATAAGATAAGATCTTTAGACCATCAAGACTATTAAATAAAGGATAAATCAGGACCTACTCGTCATTAAATTATAGTCAAACTGCTAATTTCATCAATTTCACTATTGCAGTATTTGAGGGTATTTCCTAATTTAACAGGTTTGCATATGGTAGCTCGTCATCACTGGCATCCACACACATCTCATAAAACTGTTTCTTTTCTTTTCAATACAGTTAAATCTGTCTCCTTTTTCTTTCAATACAATTAGTTTAGTGCCGGAATTATAACAAAATGTTTTTGGGCATAATATGTTCCCACGATCTTTTATACTTGATATAACTTGTCAGTTTAACACATTAACTTATAGATTTCTATTTTACTGTTTTTTATTAGATTAAATTAAATATAATGATAATTTTAAAAATAAAAGATTATTTATAATTAGATAATAAACACCACATGGATTATCAATATTTTAAAAAAATGAGTGTGAATTTAATACTTATTATCAGAAGAATACGAGTTTCGATAAAATAAAATTTAATTTTCATGTATGCGTAAAATACAACTCTACCGCCTTTGATCACTTGGCCTGGTCTCCAAGTGATTGAAGGTGTGAGTGGAGATTGGGGGTTTAATTTCTCCTTTTTCCCTCCAATCTCTCTCACTAAATCCTAGGGACATTGGTACTTAAATATTGAGCTACTCGTTTAGGACTGGCTAGTTTCAGTTACAGAGTCGATTTCATTTAGAAGTTGAGCCCATTTAAAAGTTGAAGGTGCTGATCCTCCCTCCGATTCCATTCTATAAAAAATAAAAAATAAAAAAAAGTATACAACTCTACCCGTACCTTACTCCAGTCACGGGCACTGCCGTCCACTAAATTTAAAATTTGTACAAGGGAGGAAAAGACAAACTCGCACAAAGACAACTATACAAGAAATGAAAAGCCGGTCAAAAAACACACCCATTGCGGAACTTGAGTTTTTTTTTTTGTCTCCACATTATTTTTTTCCGACGGCAGGTAAGATTTCTTAACTTTGAATTGCAAAAAACAAGAAAATCTCATCTGATTAAGTTCATTTCTCTATATAGATATGGTAATGAAATTCGAGAGCTGATAAGGATTAAGATCAGGCATCAATTGCCACTTCAAGATTTTCAGAACAGTAAGTATAAGTGGTTTTTGTATCTTATATCTAATTATAGCATAATTTTGATCTCAAACTACTCACCTATGCTGACTCTTTTCATTCTAATTGTTAATCCATTTTCAAATTATACAGACAAAAGTTCTGTTAGGCGTTTGGATTCACTCTTCTTTGCGAAGGAATTTCAGATAGAGGTAGGACTTTAATCTGTTTTCTGTTGTGCAGCGGTAGCGTAGTGATCCAAGGTGGAGTGATTGTGCTGGCAGCTAGTGGGTGTAAGTATTCTATGTGTTCTTTCATATTTTGTGCAGTAACACAGACTGATGTTATTCTACTGAGATGTCTCTGATAATCAGATTCGATTCCCTGTTTTGCCATTTTGGTGATTAAACTAAATGATTTATTGTTCTCCATTTCTCCTTCAACACAGACAGAGAAAACATCAGAGACAAAAAATAGGCAGTAGAAAATGGAGGTAGCTCCCTGGTTGAACTTGCCAGTTTTTATCTTAGTGCTGCTTTTTGTGCTAGCAGCAAAGTTCACATTTCGCAAACTTGAAAGCCCCAAAAACCTCCCACCTAGTCCGCCAGCTCGTCCTATATTAGGCCATCTCCACTTGCTAAAGCAACCAGTATACCGAACTCTACATGAACTTTCTAAGAAGTACGGCGAGATCTTATTTCTTAGATATGGAACTCGTAAAGTACTAGTCATCTCCTCGCCTGCTGCAATTGAAGAGTGCTTTACTAAAAATGATGTTATATTTGCAAACCGCCCTCGATCACTTGCTGGAAAGCATCTCAATTACAACTCTACAACTATGGGTTTCTCCTCCTATGGTGATCATTGGCGTAATCTCAGGCGCCTCACAACCATAGAGCTCTTCTCTACCACCCGCACTGCAATGTTCTCAGGTATTCGAACAGATGAGGTTCGCTTATTGCTCAAACAACTATTCGAGGACTCAAGAAGAGAATCAGCTAAGGTGCCACTGACATCAAAATTTATGGAGCTTACATTCAATAACATGATGAGAACGATTGCTGGAAAACGTTACTACGGAAATGATGTCATGGATCATGAAGGTGAATTATTGCAGGATATTATAAAAGAAATGGAGGCACTTCGTGGGAGCTCAAATCTAAATGATTATTTTCCAGTGTTACAATGGATAGATTACCAAGGGGTGGAGAAAAGAATGCTGAGACTAAGGAATAAAATGGACAGTTTCTTACAGAACCTAATTGAGGAGCTCCGAAAAGCGAGGACTGACTTATCTGCATCAGGGAATCTGTCCAGTGTAAGCCACCAAAAGAGGAACATGACTTTAATAGATGTAATGTTGTCGCTCAAAGAGACACAGCCAGAATTCTATAGTGATCAAACCATCAAAGGGGTTATACTAGTAAGAACACATCTCTAACTTGCAATTGGGCTTTGGCAAAATTGAGTATGAATGCATGATAAGCTTCATGATACGCTTCATTATAGTAACTACGGAAGTTGGGCATTTTGTCCTTTTGTTTTGAAAGTTTTACAAACAAGTAGATTTGTGTATCTCATGCTACTGTTTCAATAGATGTTATTAACTGTATCAAAACTTATGTACAGGCAACACTGACTGCAGGATCTCAAACATCAGCAGCTACACTAGATTGGGCAATGTCACTTCTACTTAACCATCCGGCAGTACTGCAAAAGGCTTTTGCTGAAATAGAAGCTGTTGTTGGACTAGACCACCTATTGGATGAAACAGATGTACCAAAGCTAAATTACTTGCAAAACATAATCAACGAAACATTTCGACTCTTTCCACCTACGCCACTTCTATTACCTCATGAATCATCTGCAGAATGCACTGTTTGTGGGTTTTATGTGCCCCGGGGCACAATGTTATTAGTAAATACATGGAGCATGAACAGAAACCCCAAGCTCTGGGTTGACCCGGAAAAATTCATGCCAGAGAGATTTGAAAGTAGAGAAGGTGAAGAGAATAAACTGCTTCCATTTAGTGCTGGAAGGCGGGCTTGTCCAGGGGCTGGTCTGGCCAAGCGGGTTATAAGCCTGACGTTAGGTGCCTTGATTCAGTCCTTTGAATGGGAAAGGGTTTGCAAAGAAGAGATCGACATGACAGAGGGAACAGGGCTTACAATGCCCAAAGCTATCCCATTAGAGGCACTATGCAGACCTCGTCAAGCCATGCTCAACCTACTCTCCACACTATGAAGTGCATGATCAAGTTTCTGTGTGTAAGAAGATAGGGTTTGTTTGCTTCCTGCTTTAAAAAAAGGGTTTCTTCATGAGGTACATCAATAAATAAAACCACTCTTGAAGTGGGCAGACACACCAAAGAGGCATCCTTGGAACATCATCAGTTAATATTTGAAATTGAAAATTTGTTCAAGCATCATGTCTCAAGTTTCTTTGAACTTCATTCAGACTGTCTAGATAAATCACAATGCTGTAAACCTTAAGCCCTGGTGCAGCACAATTAGCCAGCAGTTACTGTAAATTTCCAAGATCTAGTCGTGCAACTTTCTTCTTTCCTATTGTGCAAAATGGCCACTTCGATCCATTTGATAATTCTCATATTTTTACCATGAATAATTGAAGCTAATTCTCCTGTCCCTCAAAATCTTAAATTGGATGAAATTCGGAGACTGCCAAAGTTTACCAAGTTCTTGAAACTTTTATTGTTAGGCATGTTCTAGAAACTTTTAGTTATTTAGATAGATTTTGTTCATATATTTTCTCGAATGGAAAGATTTGGAAACTATTGAAATCTACCTAAGATTGTTGGAAAAATTTAGGTTCCTTCACTTAAACAAGGTAGAACGTCGCAGATTTGGACACTTGAGTCAAAGATGAAATCAAATTTTTGTGGGGAACCCGGCATTACATGTTGGCCAATGCAATACCAATATTTGCTGACAAGGTCGGCATCTGTCTCCACATTCATCAGAATATGATTGTTATCTCTCATGTAAATTTTATCACAAGAATCTACACATACACTAATAGCTAGTGGAGCTTGGTAAAAGCAAAAATGCGGAAACAAGATTACCAAAGCCTAATTAAAGTTTGAATACTCAGAGTGCAATGACATATTTATGAATGTAATCAACAAGAGCTGGCCATCCAATAAGCAAAATAAAGAAAAGATGTAGATATTTTCAATATGGTGCCGACGGGTATAATTATTTTTGGTTGATTGCAAAAGTACTCCCAAGTAGAAGATGCTTCTTACAAGCTTGTAGGCAAAATTTGCAGGACAAAAACAAAATTATAGAAAGGAAAAATACAGATTACATAGTCCTCCCCAAAGAATTCAAGCCGAACACCCAGGTAAATTAAATTCCTCTTGTAAAAGTTGAAAAGGAAGCACCAAGGAGAAACATAACAATGGATGTCGCTTATCGTTCGAAAGTACTTTGTTTCCACCACTTCCACTTCTCGTTCCACATGAATCATCTGAAAATTGTACTATCGGTGGCTTTCATGTGCCGAAAGGCACAATGCTGCTGGCCAATTTGTGGACTATTCACAGAGATCCAAGGTTGTGGGTAAATGCAACAAATTTATGCCAGAAAGATTTGAAGGTGAGGAAGGTGAAGGGTACAAGCTGATACCATTTGGGGCTGGAAGGAGGGCTTGTCCTGGGGCTAAGCTAGGCAGGCGTGTCATAGGACTGACATTGAGAGCCTTGATTCAGTCCTTTGAGTGGGAGAGGATTAGTAAGGAGGATATTGACATGACAGAGAGAACAGGACTTTCCATGCCTAAAGCTGATCCTTCAGTGGCTTTGTGTAGACCACATCAAACCATGGTCAATCTCTTCTCCAAAGTCTGAAGTGTTTGCATATCATATATGCTTAATAAACTCTTCATGATTTTTATTTACCCCTCAATTAAAACTTCCCGGATCAGCAGAGTACCCATCCTACTTCTCTCAGATATGACCATTTAAAACCTGCCACCTAATGGTTCAAGTGATCCGGCTAGCCCCATCAATAGAAACAAATTTCTAAATCTCACCTCAAACAAACATTTCTAGTGATGTCATTTGCGATTTCCTAAAGACAAAGTAGCCGTTTATCTTGCATTGCTTCTATAAATATTTTTCTTCTTTCTTTCATCTTCCGTTTCTTCCGAGTATTGCTATTTTGGATTATAAACTAAAAAATAACAGTAATTCTGTGTCAATTCCTATGACAGGTATATTTACTTATAAAAATATTTTCCTAAACCCTCAAGACTAATTCAGATTTTGAAACTAGTTAAGATGGCTACTACAAATATAATTAAAGTCTGCCCACCATACTGCTGCCATTGGCTACAAAAGTCTAAAAGCAGGCAGGTAAAACCGGCCAAATGTTTGCTGTCTCACCCAGGATCAATTTCCTAAAAAAAATCACAAGAAATGCAACTTGACTTTCAAGCAATATATACTGATGTTAATGTCTCCATCAAGCTTAAGTAACCTTATTAATACGCCATAGCCGCACTAGATTTAGCACAAGAACACGCCACTGCTAAAATATAAAAATTGCGTCCAAATTTTCATGAACAGACATTAAAGGATGCATGTCTTTCATCAGTTACAATTACTTGATATACAAGCACAGCTAAAAAACCACTTTTTTCTTAAGCATTTCCTCAAACACCATTTGAGCAAATTCAATAAGAATAAATAAGCAACATTTTCTTCACTTAATTAATATATACTAATTCTCACGGTTCAGAATCATAATACCTTGAACCTAATACAAATGCAAAAAGAGCTAAAAGCACTCAATTATCAGTTGTAGTTAAAATAGTATTCAGCCGATGAGATTTGAATCACTCAAGGCAAAAGAAATACGAAATAAAATAATATTTTGTGAACATTATAAACAATTGCAGCAGAGGAAATAACATATTTAAGGATGAATAAAAATAAATAGATGAATTGACGCACCAGCAAGGAAGGAACGACCGTGATTGCTGCTTGGGGGTCTTCGCCGGAAATGTATCCGTCTCCGATTTCAATCCAACATTTCCATCTCCGCCCTTCTTTTTGAATCTTTTGCATTTCTTTTTTGAATCTTCGCGCCATCTACCTTACTATTAAAAAAAAAAAAAAATGCTATTGGATCAACATTAGACCTTAAAGATTTTTTTTTTATGCTAATACAAATTTTTTCTTTTAAAATTTGATCATATTTGACACTACCTTAAGAAATATTTACAAATTAAGTTATATAAGTCAAATAAAATTTTATTTTAATGGTTAATTAAAAAAATTATCCAGACTAATAAATAAATTGATTATTTTTTAAAAAACGTATATCATCTAATTATAAAAATTTTAAGCCTACATACTACTTTTTATTTTTCAAGAAAATTGAACTTTTCTTAAAAATTTATTTAAAATTTCCTTAAAATTTTTGTAAACGTAAAAAATTTATAAAACTTTATAATTAAGTGATATATGTTTAAAAAAAATTATCAATCTTAATCATTAATTTAAATAATTTTTTGTTAATTAATTATTAAAATTAAATTGTTAAATAAATAAATTATGAATAAAATTGATGAATTTTTTATATGTATATCACTTGATTTTAATGTCTTTAAGTCTTAAAAAAAATGAATTTTAAAATTTTTTCTAAAACTTATTATAGACTTAAATTTTTTAAAACTTTATAATTAGATTTTATATATTTTTAGAAAAAAATTATTTATTTTATTTACTAATCTAAATAATTTTTCAGTTAATCATTAAAATTAAAAAATTATTTAATTTATATGATTTAATTGTAAAAATTTTTTAAAATAAGATTCAACATGATTCAATTTTTTTCTAAAAAAGGTTCTTATTAGAATAAAAAAAATTTTAAGGTTAGAGCTCTCCTCTGTTGTTTGCATCTCAACTTGCGATTGTCTCCTCTAACCAATTTTCGACCATTTTTGGCCGGAAATTGGTTCCCTCTCCTTCCCTTGTGCATAGTTTCTCTTTTCTTCAATATTATCTGTATTACTAATAAATCAACTAGGGTGTTATCTCTTTTTTGCTTCCCTTGTATAGGACTTTTGCCATCTCTAAGTTTGTAAGGAGGACTTGTGGGGGGTGCTTGCATCAAGAAAGAAGGAGAAGATTTGTTGCTCTTGGAGGAGATCATTGCTTTGGCTTACCCAATCTGTAAGGTTTCCTTCATCTGGTTTAATGGGTCTAGTCACGCTCATCATCTCGCGAAAGATCCTGAAGCTGTCTTCCAGTCTATCAGCTGGAATTCTTCTGTTCAGGGCAAATCAAGGCTTTGGCCACTGTATCTGTTAACATCCTCATTATGCGACACCATTAATTGTACTGGTGTGTCTGTGGCTGTTTTATTTCTTAGGTGTTGTTCTCTTCTCCTCCTTATTTATGGTTTATCCTACGTGAGTAAGCTTGATTTTTTCATTGTGTATTATGTAAAAGCTTGCTCACCCCTTGTACCTTAGAGATTATCTAATATAATTTCCTTTTCGAAAAAAAAAAAATTGAGGGTCAGTTTGACCCTTTGGCTGCCAGCAAAAAATGCCGACAAACTGGAGGGAAAGAAACAAAAAAGTTGAGGAAAACAGAGCTTAACAGTTGCTGAATACTTCAGCTATCCAGTCCAGCCAGTT
>CATIWK010228451.1:0-10006 GCA_949634005.1 Mallotus japonicus
AAATTCTCTCCATCAAAGAACCTCTGATTTCCTTAAGCATATTGATAATCGGCATCGTCCTAGCCTTGCATATATAAATAAACATTGAAAGTTTCAGCCAAATTGGATGTCACCACATCACATTTTGGCCATGTGCTTATAAGGGCTTTGCAGAAGTGGGCCGGTCCTTGCTTCATAAAATCTTTATATGCATTGACATCCAAGCTTTTTAGTTTCCAACATTCTTATTGAATTCAACTTCATATGTGGCAAATACACACTTCCAGTACACTACCTTATATTCCTTCCCATTGTGCTTTTTCTTCCAATTATGTTGTATGTGTTTAGCACAATGGCGATGCTCTAAAGGAGGTGTAAATTCAGATATAGCATTAGCAAGCCCCAACACTTGTTCCATAAACTCCACTTAAAACACACTTAATTAAAAAAAGAGACGTAAAAGATTATAAAAAACACGAGAAATTCAAGATTACCTTTTACTTGTCACTCACTAATGTTAATCCCAAGCCTGTTGTTACATTTATATTAGCAGAAAATAATTATAGAAACCATCTCCATGTTGCCTCGTTTTCTCCTTCCACAACAGCCCAAGAGATAGGATACATTTGATCATTCCCATTTCTTGCTACAGCAGCCAGCAAAGCTCCCCCGTTACTATTTTTAGAAAGCACCCATCTAAACAAATCACAGGCCTATAACCTATTATATATCCTTTTTTTAATGCTAAAAATCCAATATATAATCTTTTAAAAATGGGCTCCCCATCTGGACCAGGTTTGCCATTGTTAAATACAAAGGTCCCTTCTTTATCCAATGTCATAACTTAGCCTTGTATGAGTGAAACTTTGCATAATGTTCTTTTAAACTACCCCTCAGTATACTCAAAGCCTTATTCTTCGCTCCGTAGCACATCCATTTTGTCACTGTGATATTGTATTTCTCATTCAAGTCAATAATCATGTCCTTTACTTTATAATCAGGCTTTCTTCTAAATATATTCAGAAACTCTTTTGCCATCCAGATGTATGTCACTTGTCAATTTCTACCCTTCCTACTATAGTTATGTTCAAGAAATAATCGTCTTACAGTGAATGTCAACTCACCAGGTATCTTAGCTGCATACAACCTCCATTTGCAATTGTCTTCACACTTAGCTTCCATTTTTTTTTTGTTGATCTCATCCATCTCAGATTGAATCCATTGCATATAGCATACTGTTGAACAGCTTCCTTGAATTGACTAGCAGACTGAAACCTCATCCCTAGCACAAATTCCAATTTCGAGTGGTCACATTTGGGGTTGTAAACAACCTTCTTTTGCTTCTTCCTTTGATCATAAACTTCAAGATCTTCCTCCTCAGAGCTAAAAGGACTGTCATAAACACTATCTTCTGAATCTTCGTAGTCACTTACAGGCTGTTGATGATCACCTTCTTCAATATCATTCACTTCATTAGCAGCCACTTTACTTGTAGATGGCATATATGAATCCATATTAGCCTCTTCATCCAATCCCAAACCTTGACCAAGATTAACAGGAACGGTTTTAAAAGCTCTCCTATTATTCATAGCCATTACACGTTCTTCATCATTTATGTCTTCCTCATTTACCAAACTAACATCATTGTCACTTTGATCTATATCTAATGCAGATGGCACATATTCAACACCTGATTCAAACCCACTATTATCCCTAGGACCATTACCAACTTTAACTTGGGGTTCACTCGAACCTACCTCATATACATTAACACAGCTATCACCTAACTGTACACCCTCCTTGCATGTTTGTACGCTCTTCCCACATTTTCATCACTTGGTCATCAGTATTTATCAAAGTTTGATACTCCCAATTGCTAGTCCTTGGCTCATAATACCCGAGTTTTACAATTTTACCCAACCCCAATTCTGCCATTTTTTCACCGATCTGATCCCAAGTCAATCCTTCACCAATGCTGACATCCCACCCACCATGTATTGTATGGCCCCCGGAGTATTTAACCTGACAACCTTTAGATAAGAAGTTTCCTTCAACCCACACCTCTACAGGAAACCTGCAGAGTTTGAAAACGAAATTAAATAAACAGCTCATTGTACCGACACCAAGAACATAAAACTAACCCAAAACATGTATAATGCGAGACAATAAAAAAAATAAAAGAGACGAGCTTGAGCCTATATGCAACGAATTACTCAACTCAGGGAATTGAGAGAATGGCGTGAGTTAGGGTTAAAACGCGATGTAAAAGAGAGGGAATTGTGTGAAATGGGCATGACTTAGGGTTAAAAGGAGGGGAGTGAAATTTAAACTACGCATTTTGATTGTCTTAGCTGGTAAGATGAGGTGGTAGTGGGTCCCACCTAAGAGGAGATGATTTGGTCCACGTCATCTTCAATTTTGACCAACCTCCATTTGTGCTATAATTGCTACCAAAAAGCCAAATTGGGTTAGTTTTGACAAGATTTAAAATTTGATATATAATTGCAACAAGTCGAAAAGGTTGTACTTTTTCGCACTAATATGCCTATTATAATTATTATTTTTATTGTATACTAATATATATAGACATATATTATAAATAATCAAAATAACGTAGTTTTACTCAACACTGTGTCTTTTTTTATTAAAGTGGTGATCTTATAAACAAAAATAAAAAAAATTATGTCATTTTTATTAATTAAAATATAATATAATCTTATTATATTTAATAACTTTTTAATATATATATATATATATATAGTTGCTGAAATAATATATAATATAGGGTTAAGCACACACAATAATTTTGCTAAAAATATGTATTAAATATATATTTATACAAAAATATATAAACATACAAAAACTTTTACTATTTATTTGTTGATAATAAATATAAATACAATCAATAATATAAATTAGTGTATAACATAAATTTTTGAATTCCCATTTTAAATCACGTCATACTAATCTGTTCCTAAAGAATCAAATATCGCATCGAACCATCCGAAAAATGGAATAAGTACCGCTATGGTGGTTTTAAATTTATTATTTATACTAAAGATTTTATTGTTAAAAGGTTACATATTTTAAATTCTCAAGTATCTCCAAGCAGTGCTTACCCCTAGTTGGCATCTGCTTTTAGGGTAACAGGTTACATATTTTAAATTCTCAAGTATCTCCAAGCAGTGCTTACCCCTGGTTGGCATCTGCTTTTAGGGTAACTATACGAAAAAGCCATTAATAAATAAATCACAGAAGGCAAGTTTAGGTTATGCATATTGCCCATTGGATCAGCGAGTGCAGAAGGCTTTCTCAAACTTTACCTTTTCTTGGAAGCGCAGCACAGAGTCAGAGCTCTGGTTAACCGCCGACATAACCACCACGTTCCACCACCTCTACCTGCAACTCCTCTACTGTTATTTCTCTGGTTATATGTATAATTTGCTCAAACTACACTGTTCCTATGCATTTTAGTTTCAGTTTTTTTTTTTTTGGATTTCTTAATTATTGTCAAAAATTTATTGGAACAATTGTAAGACCTCACCATGAAAATCAAGTGCAAAATTACTTTTGTTTTTTGGTTGATCTCAGCAGAGGAGTAGAACAAGAAGAGAAATATGTTGGACATTAACCTTTTCAGGGAAGACAAAGGCCATAACCCCGAACTCATCCGCGAGTCTCAACGTCGTCGATTTGCCAATGTTGATGTCGTCGACGAAATCATTCTCCTCGACAAGGAGTGGAGGCAGCGTAAGAATTACGCTTTTTCATTCTTTATTTGTAGTGTTCAATTTTACTTGATTTTCTATCTGAATTTATATTTATTTATTTTTTTTCAATTTTTTTAGGTCAATTTGAGCTTGATAGCCTCCGCAAGGACTTTAATAAGATAAACAAGCTTGTTGCTAAACTCAAAATTGTGAGTTTTTTTTTTTTTTAAAAAAAAATGAATTTCAGTTTAATCTAATTGCTTGTTTATTAGTTTTTGTTGGTTAGGGTTTTACTGATTTATTTTTGTGGTCTGTTATTGATGTAAATAAATAATTAAGGCCGGTGAGGATGCAACTGAAATGATCAACAATACCAATGAGAACAAGCGGTTGACTGCTGAAAAAGAAGCAGAAGTGCAGCAGGCTTGGTTAGCTTTAATGAAGAAATTGGAAGGTGTTGGCAACTTTGTCCATGATTCTGTGCCTGTTAGTAATGATGAGGTATGTTTGTGGTTATTTTAGTGATTTTTTTTTTATTAAAGTTTACAATATCAAATGTTGCCTACATTTTGTTCATTTGCTTCTAATTGTTGTACAGGCTAATAATGCTGTAATTCGTGTTTGGGGTGAGAGACGATTGGAGCCCAAACTGAAAAACCATGTTGACCTTGTTGAGCTTCTAGGAATTGCAGACATTAAGAAAGGTACCTATAACATAAAATCTGGTTTTGCTTTTTCTTACTACATTGTTTTTATCGGATTGAGTGTGTGTGCATTGCTTTTTCTGTATTGCATGTATATGTACTGTTATTGTTATTTCAGTACTTAAGAATCAAATCTATTATTTAACTCCTGCTGATACCTTTTTTTATAGCCGTAATGAACCATCTCAATCAAAGTTTTCTATTTACATCCGTGGCGTGTGTTAAATGATGTCTTTATCTGTAGTTAGTTTTGTAAGACTTAATTTTTATATTGGTGCGGCTGAAATATTAGGTGCCAGCATAGCCGGAGGTAGAGGCTTCTATTTGAAAGGTGATGGTGTGCGGCTTAATCAAGCATTGATCAATTTCGGGCTAGATTTCTTGGAGAAGAGGGGTTACACAGCCTTGCAGACTCCCTTTTTCATGAGAAAAGACATTATGGCAAAATGTGCTCAGTTAGCACAATTTGATGAAGAACTATACAAGGTGAAAAAGCTATGCCTTATGACAATTTAGGTCCCTGAGACAACCATTTTACATATCTGATTATTTGGTATCTTTCTTTTTTTGGTACTTCAATTTCTCCTAGATGTGGGAATCACTGACCTGGCATTTGATAGGTGACTGGTGAAGGAGAAGACAAATATCTAATAGCGACATCTGAACAACCACTGTGTGCTTATCATATAGATGATTGGATCCATCCCTCGCAGCTACCAATCAGGTATCATGTAGTTATTTTTTGTCTCAATGACAGAAAACTATGATTGTATTGGTCTCATTAGTTCCACTTCTTTTGCCAGATATGCTGGATACTCATCTTGTTTTCGTAAAGAAGCTGGTGCGCATGGTCGTGATACTCTGGGAATTTTCCGAGTCCATCAGTTTGAAAAAGTGGAACAATTTTGTATTACCAGCCCAAATGGCAATGATTCTTGGGAAATGCATGAGGAAATGATCAAGAATTCTGAGGATTTCTACAAGATGGTAATTATCCTTTTCTTTGAAATTTAGAATGTTCTCATATCTTGATGTTTATTATGTTTCTTTTATTTTGGCTTGGGTTTTTGACGAAAAGCATAAAGGGTTTCCAAATTTAACATGGCTGGCTATTAACCTGGCACCTGCTACAAGTTTTAGTAATTGGTATACAACATCTCACACTACCAAAACATAGTTTCATTTTTATGCAAAAGTGGATTTATACACAAGGCAAGGCTTCATTAATTTCATGCTAATAATCTCATTTCAATAACAAATTAAATAAAAATTTCTGACAGTTATCTTCTTAAACAGCTGAACATCCCCTACCAAGTTGTGGCTATTGTTTCTGGTGCTCTGAATGATGCAGCTGCAAAGAAGTATGATTTAGAAGCATGGTTTCCTGCTTCAAATACATATAGAGAGTTGGTCTCCTGTTCAAATTGCACTGATTACCAAGCAAGAAGACTTGAAATCCGATATGGGCAGAAAAAGGTAGGTCTTGTGCACGGTTTTTTCTTTTAGAATGACTGGACTACCATTTGATCATTTGAGCATATATCCAGACTCCCATTTTAAGACCATCACTTGGTGGAGATAAGTATGAATGAGTGAACAAGGTCTCTGTTTGCATATTGTTGGCAACTTCAGCTATTTTGTGCTTCCCTGAGTATGTCATAGTTACGAAAGGAAATCTATAACTTATTAGGCTTCACATCTATCTTGAATTTGTTTAGCATAATATCTAAAATGTCATAGACAATAAACTTGGATTAAAATTGCAAAAAAGAACTCCAAACAAAATTAGGCTGTTCTTTTACTTATTTCATTAATTTGTGTTTCTTGGCTTTGGGAGATTTAGCTAGTCGTGTAGGGTAGCAATTAATGTATCTGCATGACTCGAATTGTTTTAGCCAGTAGCATTTTCTACGGGAGCATGTTCTCTCTTATCTGCATTTTAGGGTAAAATATGCATGTCTACAGTATGTCTCTCAATAACCAAGCAAGAGATTTTCAAAGCAGTAAAAGAAACCTCAACAATGTTTTTCACTTCTAGAAGAGACAGAGGCACCATCAATGGATGAAAAAGTATCTATCTTGTTGCCAATGTAACATAGAGGAACCATAGTTCAATCATCAAAAAAATCCTCGATGATGGTCTTAATTTTTGCAAAACTTTTTAGTTGCACAAACTCCCAATCTCTTCTTCCATCTCTTCTGTAAGGAAATAAAATAAAACATTATTTGACATTTCATATGCTCAGTTTCTCTACATTCTCAGATCCATTTGCTTTTCTGTCATCAAAGTATCTGCCATGGTAATTTAGTCGATTAAGATGGCCAGGATGATTTGCATCTTGTTGCTTATTCGGTTAACTTAGGCGAGTCACCTCAACATGGACTAGTTGTCGGCAAAGCATGTATTTATGTTCTAGTTGGGATGTTCTGCATGTTGCTTTTTTATTTTGACTTTTGCTATTGGGTTTCACTTGGGTTTTTAGATGGAGGGAGTTTCATTGACTTTAGTCTGAGTACAATCAAGAAGAGGGCGAAGAGACAGACTGAGATTGGGGAAATAAAAGAAAGAGGTTAAATGGGAGTCTGTTAAGTGGAGATAAAATTTGGTCTTAATTGATTGTGTTTGGAGGTGGTGGAGAGAGAAGTGTGAGAAGGGATGCGAGAGAATGAAATTTTTTTCAGTAGAGAGAATTATCATGATAGAGGAATGTGGTGGTCTTAGTTTCTCTAAAAATAACAAAACAGACTGTTGTAGCGTCCAGATCAAGTTGTCAGAAAAATGACTGACATGAAAAAGAAAAAAGTATCCCATCATTATTGTAACAGAACATTGGTGATCTGTTTATACAAATTGAAGTCTAGAGACAGTTTTGTGCATTGATGTAGAATTGAGTGGCAATGGATGAGGTCAGTGTGTCATTGATCATACTATGTTCCAAGTTAATGGAATGGTTATCAAACAATTAGAAATTTGTTTAGTTACATGATACTATGCTGTATTATGTGCTATACACAACATTGGTGATCTGTTTATACAAATTGAAGTGTAGAACAGTTTGTGCATCGGTGTAGAATCGAGTGGCAATGGATGAGGTCAGTGTGACATTGATCATTCTATGTCCCAATTTAATGGAATGATTATCAAACAATTAGAAATTTGTTTAGTTACATTATACAATGCTGTATTATGTGCTATGAAACCAGCAGTAAATAATTAGGAATCCTTTTGATGGGTGAAAAAGATAATGGTGATGAGTGTAATTGGACGCACAAAGGCTATGGAATGAAGTATTGATAAAAATTTAAACCGCACTGCAAAAAGACTCACATTCTTTTAAGCACGAAATGAATTAATTCCATCGTTGAAAACACATATGAATATGAATCCTAAATTATTAGTAATTTGGTATGCAAAGTTGTTATGGTCTTGTGTCCATTGATGGTCACTTGGTCATGAAGGGTCCCATGTAAGTTAATTATGAAGTTTTCAAATTTGAAATTGCATAATTTGGTTTGCAAAGTTGTTATGGTCTTGTGTCCGTTGACAGTCACTTGGTCATGAAGGGTCTTGTGTAAGTTAATTATGAGTTTTCAAATTTGAAATTGCATAAAAAGTGGGAATTGAGCTTTTTGTTCTTTTGGTTTTATCAACCAAAAGTTCTCCTGGAGTTGCTCTTCTATTCTAATGGTTGTTTTGTGCTTGGCTGCAGAACAATGAGCAGGCAAAGCAATATGTTCACCTGTTGAACTCTACCCTCACAGCAACAGAGAGGACACTATGCTGCATCCTTGAGAACTACCAGAAGGAAAACGGCGTAGAAATTCCAGAGCCTTTGAGAGGATATATGGGTGGAAAATCTTTTATCCCTTTCCAAAACAACCCATCTACAGAAGGCAAGGGGAAGAAATCCAAGGCGTAAACTTTTGCGGGATTGTATGCCAGAATATTGGAATTCAGATTAAAGACTGCTGCTTGAGTTTATAATTATTTCATCCCGGCCAAGCATAATGTTTGTAGAACTGTGATTTAACCAAATTTTGGATGTTTCTAACACTTGCTGGCAATATGCTGGAAATAAATTTGGTTTAATATGGTTTGGATGGTAAATTATTTGATGTAAGCTATGGACGACAATTTTTAGAAACATGATATGCTAAAAACTAGCATACGAGCGCAATGCTTCTGCAAGGCTGGAGAAACCAATGAGAAGTACGAGACATTAAGTTCTGAAGAATTTAATTAGACATTAAAGCTTGTTTTGTGTAAATGAATTTTATAATATTTATTTGCAAATGTGAATTTAATATGCTTGATTAAATGAAAATGTTGTCAAATTTATTTGCAATTCCAACATTTTAAATTTTTAGAATTGGTCATAATTCGATCAAATTCTTATAAAATTGTCAAAATTTTCAAATGAATTTCATGATTTTAAGTCTGTATTTTATAAAATTAAAAAATGCCCCTTTTATTATTTTTATTTTCTAAAATATTTCTATCATACAATTATTGTGCGCATTCCCTATTATCACTGTAAGTAACTCAATTACTACTTTCCAATCACACAAGAATTTGATAATATTCTAAATTAAATCTAAACTCTAAATTAATTGAAATTCTGAACTTTATCTTAATTGAATTTGGAGTGCAAAATTAAAATAAGAATTAAATCAATTCCCCCTTAAAACTTTCCTTGCACAAATTATTATTTTTCTATATGATTAAGTTTTATCATGGATTAGCAAAATTGTCTAGATTAATAAATTAGACTTTCTCAAATTATAATCACATATGGCTAGAATAACTAATGAATATCTCTATCATCATTAATTAAATTATAACGACACTCTTTATTCAATTCCTAAGATTAATTGCTGATTCTAAAGAGAATCACCTCATCTTTGGTTACGAGCCTTTATGGATTGTGCAGCATCACAGGCGTCAATGATTCTCTGAGCCGATTTGGATTTCTTCGAAATTGGTCGAGATAGATTGCAAAGTAATTGGTCAGAAAAGTTTAAGTATTAAGCACAACAATTAATATTTCCATGAACATAAATTTAATTTATAGAATGAAAAACTAATAATTGGATATGAGCACTAATTAGGCCCCATCTATCCAAGTATAAAAGGAGTTTAGTTTTTTAAAAACATGATGATAAGAAAACAAAATAATAAAAGCATCCAGACACAGTCAAACTATTGTTGAAGGAATTTAATGAGACTATGTCAGAAGATCTACCAAATGGGCTATCTCTAATGAGGGACATCCGCCACCATATCAACTTAATTTCTGATGCTAGTTTAGCAAAATTGCCAAATTATAGGATGAGTTCTCAAGAGAGTGAGATCCTGAAAGAGAAGGTGGAGGAGTTATTGCATAAAGGACATGTCTAAAAAAGTATAAGTCCATATACGGTTCCAACCTTATTAATGCTAAAGAAATATGGAAGTTGGCGAATGTGCGTGTACTGATAAGGTGATAAGGATTATTGTTAGATAGTTGTGTTTCAATAGAACTCCTTCTCCTATTGTATAGTTATCTGTAATCACTCTATATATGTTGTATCAGTTGAGACTATAATGAATAGATTGAGTTTACCATTCTCCTA
>CATIWK010228568.1:0-17308 GCA_949634005.1 Mallotus japonicus
TAATCTTGTCATCTTTATCTTAACTGTCCCTTGCTTATCCGTGATGCTTGCTCTGCTTTGC
This sequence comes from Mallotus japonicus, assembly GCA_949634005.1. Lineage (NCBI taxonomy): Eukaryota > Viridiplantae > Streptophyta > Magnoliopsida > Malpighiales > Euphorbiaceae > Mallotus > Mallotus japonicus. The sequence continues at coordinate 62 of CATIWK010228568.1, forward strand.
TTTCTTCAACACTAATTAATAATAATGATTCCTCCCCTCCTATTTTTATCTCTTTTTTTTTTTAATTTCCTTCATTTGGAGTCGGAACTTCACTTGCTTGCACCTAATTTTTTTCTTTTATTTATTTTTGCAAATAATAATTAAAAGAATAATATTAATGAAGAAAAGCTTGACCTTTAATATATAATCAAGTTGCAATAAAATTATCAACCCATCTTTATTTTTTTCATTCCTCTCAAATATAGACTAAATTTTTCTAATTAAAATATAGTATCAATCAACTCTTATTTAATATGCATGTTTATTAGAGTCATCTAATTTTAATAAAAAAAATAAAGTAAAATAATTTATTTATCATTAATAAATGAACGTGTGAATTTTTTTATTGTATTCATCATATATATATATATATTTTTTTTTAAAAAAAAAAAAAATAAATTACAGGTAAGTAAGTTAAAATAAACCTGTAAACCTATATTTTTGAGTCTGAGGCAGTATCTAATAAATTCTCTTCGTTACATTACTTTGGGGAAACTATATAATTATTCTAACTTTTGATCATTTAGAATTTATGTATATGTTAATATTGAATTTTTATTGATTTGGTTAAAAAATTTGACAATATTTATAGGTTAAAATTAGTGTATAATATTCCTTATTTTGGCCGTCTTGATATGATGGTACAAACGCCAACCAGTTTGCTCGGTTAATTGATTCCCTCACGTTTAACCAATAACAAACAGATGACCATGACCCTTTTGTTTATTTATTTATTTATTTATTTTCCTTAGTTTAAGCTTTAATAATAATAATAATAATAAAAACAACTGCAGGGCAGGTGAGGTAGGTCCTAATTTGTAGATCAGAATTGACGCAATCATTTGGTGTTGAATTGGCAGTTTCATTTTCATTTCTTTTAATTTCAAATGCTGCGGCTTATTCATATTTTATAGATATATGCTGTATGTTGGACCCATTGTTATCCATCCTATTAATTGGGTATCACATCACTTCTGTTTCATATATTTATATTTGCACTGCGGATTCATATATGAAATACTGCACCTTGCATAAATATTTTTTTTAATCTTTCCTTTGACTATTTCCTCCATCAATTCCCTAGCTATATGCGGATTCACAATATTTCCACGTTACTTGCTGCTCAGAATTGCTTACTTTCTCTTGATCTTGTGTTTACATATAAACATTTTGCTTCACCTCTACACTCTATATATGAACATTATTAATTCATTGTGTAGGTTTTGGCAAGCAAATCAAAGGTTTACATGGTCCTAGAATATGTTAATGGAGGGGAATTGTTTGACAGAATAGTGAGAATCTCTATCCTAACTATTTAACTTCATTTTCACTACTTTCATGCATTTGTTCATTCTTTAATTAACGTCTGTCTTCCCAGGTATCCAAGGGGAAGCTCCCAGAAGCTCACGGCAGGAAGCTCTTTCAGCAGTTGATTGATGGTGTCAGTTTCTGTCACAATAAAGGTGTTTTCCATAGGGACCTCAAGGTTAAATTCCAATCTTTTTAATCTAGCTAAACATATGCTTGCTTGTCCTGTCACTCTTAACACAAATGTCATGCATTCACATTTCAGCTAGAGAACATCCTTGTTGATGCTAAAGGGAACATAAAGATATCCGATTTTGGACTTAGCGCTTTACCCCAGCATTTTAGGGTATGCTTCCTTTGTGAATCGAATATGGAAATTCTTAACTTAATTTTCTGCTTCTGATTCTTTGTTAATTTTTTTTTTTTCCCTAAAACACTAGGATGACGGATTACTGCATACAACCTGTGGAAGTCCCAACTATGTTGCTCCTGAGATTCTCTCAAATAGAGGTTATGACGGTGCAACATCAGACATATGGTCATGTGGTGTCATCCTATACGTAATTCTCACAGGATATCTCCCTTTCGATGATAGAAACCTTGCAGTTCTATATCAGAAGGTATTCCCCAGAACCTTCTGGAGTTTGACGTGTTAAATTTTGTCTTGAAAAGCTTATTCAATCATGTTTGATCTTCCCCGCAACTAACAGATATTTAAGGGGGATGCCCAGATACCTAAGTGGCTATCCCCGGGGGCCCAAAACATGATAAGGAGGATCCTTGATCCAAATCCAGTTACCAGGATAACAATCGCAGATATCAAAGCTGATGAATGGTTCAAGCGGGACTATGCTCCTGCAGATCCTGCAGAAGAAGATGAAGATATACATATTGATAACGAGGCCTTCTCAATGCATGGAGTGGTAAGATCGAATTAATTGTGATAATTTATAATGCTTTCTCATGTTGCTCAAAGTTCAAGGATCTTTCTTTAAATTGCCGTAGCCATTGGAAGGGGATAGGAGTCCAGGATCACCTACACTCATCAATGCCTTTCAATTGATTGGAATGTCGTCATGCCTAGATCTCTCTGGTTTCTTTGAGAAAGAGGTGACCAAAAATAGAGCAATAAATTTTGTACTTGTGTTTAGAAATTAAATTTCCCACTACACATTATTGTAATGTGCCTGGGTATTTGGTTTGGATCACTTTCAGGATGTTTCTGAAAGAAAGATCAGATTTACATCCAATCGTTCTATGAAGGAATTGCTTCAGAAGATGGAGGATATTGCAACGGAGATGGGATTTCGGATCCAAAAGAAAAATGGAAAGGTTTATGATCCGCTAATTTGCTGATTTCTGATTTTTATTCGTTGGCAGAAGAGAATGCCTGATGAAGATGAGGGAATATAATATCTGTGGGATTATGTGTCATTCATTCCATATATTAGTTACAAGGTCTTGACAGATAACTAAGTGTTTATGATAAATTTTCAGCTGAAAGTGGTGCGAGAGCCTAAGGAGGAGCAGAGAAGTTTGGGTTGCCTTTCTGTGGCTGCGGAGGTAAAAATTTCTTATGGAAACCATTAATTGTTAAAAAGCAAAAAAGTATTAGAATGTTATAGCAATTTGTTTGCAGATGTTCATGAGTTGTTGACATATGCTTAATCTGATCGATGCAGGTATTCGAAATAAGTCCATCACTGCATGTAGTTGAATTACAAAAATCTTGTGGAGATTCCACAGCTTATAGACAGGTACACTCTATTCCTGCAGGCGCACACACAGACACGGCCACCTTTTTAATGTTTGATCTCGTCGCGGTCTCACATTTCTCCCAATGTATCTATTGAATGCAGTTGTGTAAAAAGTTGTCAAATGATTTAAGCGTCCCCTCAGATGAAGGACTGCTGGGCACTCAAGTGTGAATAGGCTCGTGGCAGTACATTTAAGTCTTAGGGAGACAAATTGTAGTTTTTATTTTGTTAGGAAAATATGTATATTATTCAGCGAAATCCTATTCTTTTCAACTATTCTATTTTTAGCCTTGTATTGATGTCAATGTATTCAAGATCTGGACATTAAAAAGCATAGATTATGCTCGAACTTCATTATTCTTTTATGCCTCTCTTCCTCTTCCTCTTTCTCTTTATAATTCCTTTTGTAAAATTGTTGGCAGAATTATAGCATTTATTTTTAAAACACTTAAGCATAACATAATGTGTATGTGCACCACAACCTACTGGACTGTCAATTGAATTCCCATGCAGCGAGTTACATAATCCTCAATACAGGCAACTTTTCGTTGCCATATAGACAATGGATAATCCAATACACCAACACGTATAAATTCAGGCTCACTTTACACAAATTTCCAGCACCTAAATTGAATAAGTGTGATTACCAGCTATAGGGTGCAAGGCAGATGATGAATTGGATTCTAACCAACGCAGTTGCCTTTTGTTTTGTTTTAACTTCAGATCTACATCTGCGAAGCATAATAACATAATCCTTCGACCAAGAAGAGAGCTAATGACTTCCAACATTCTTTCAACATTCTCTGCATTAAAAAAAAAATATATTATGACAAATTTATGACTTCGCTTGTGTTGTGTGACATCCTAAAAGTCAATAACCAATAATTATGTCTATTGCAAACACATTTTTTGCAAAATAATCAATGCTTTTAATTAATTAAGAGACAACTCAAAGAATTTCATTACTTCAAGATATAGGCCTGCCTGACTTCTCTTTTCTTTTTCTGTATCACTTGGACTTCAAGCTTAAAGTTACAAGTCAAATTCTGAGGGACGCCACACCACCGCTATACATGATAAAAGAAATAAATCAAAATGAAAACTACTTACCGCATGAAATCCTAGCTTGCAAGTCTGTTGCCAAGCTCATCGCCATATACCTGAATCAACCCACTATTTTCTGCCATTTTAAGTTTATTATTCAGCATGGTTTTGTATTCATCATCTCTGTCCTCTAAAGCCCTCATCAATTCAACCTGTGGAGACCATATGCACGTGCAAGCATTAGAGTTACATAATAATATTATATATGCAACACATCCAAATTGACTGTACATGGCAGCTAACCAGTAACCAGATGATATTAAGTCAGGCAGCCCTCCATGGTTATCAAGATGTTTGGTATGTTATCAAATTCTGAAAGTCGATGTCAGATGTAAAACCATTCTACTTGAAGTTCCAACTTTTTGTAGCTAAGCTACAGAATGAATCGAGGAAAAACAAAGTTGAATGGCCCAAATTGCAGGAGATAGGATTGCCTTCTATCAAAGTAGTGATTTTTTATTAGTTCAATATTATATAAGCAAGCATCTCTGTCATAATACAACATTATAATGGTAATGCTATCATCTTATGATCCTCATCTTGTACATTGGTACAACATTACTCATTCTATCAATGAATCTGGCATGGTAATTTGAAAACAATCTCGAAGGAGTTTGTTGTTACTTGTAACAAGCACATATGTACTATAAGGTCCACTTTGAATATGTAACTATTCTGTTGAGATTAGAAGGAAAACTGGGTATTTCTATTTCTAGCTTTAATCATTCTCAACAACCATCAACATTTTACCTGTTTCTGAAACGTATCAAATTCATCAGAGCTTAGAGAACCATCACTGTTTGAATCAAGAAGCTGCATCATCTCCCTTGCATCTTCCCCTGGTGCACCAAGCTCTTCCATCACTTCCATAAGTTCCTCAATGCTGATCCGGCCATCTCCATTCTTGTCGAGAAGGCGAAATGCTCGATCTCTCTGGTCAATCTCAATACTTTTAGCAGAAGGAAGATCTCTAAGACGCAATGCTGCAAGTTCAGCTGCTGCCATCATTATAGCCTTGAGCCGCTTTGCCTGACAGCATAAACAACTAAATCAGATTTTGAAAAGGAAGGCTAATTTTTAAAAACTCTGAAATACTAAGGAATAAAGTTTAGGAACAACAGAATTTTCAAGATGGCACAGAATTAAGTGTTTTCTTTAGTCTTCTGTTTTAAATGATGTCCATTTTTTTTCAAAAAAATTTCCCTCCTTTTTTCGTCTTTCTTTCTGAAGGAGGGGAACAAAAAAAGATGCTGCTTCATTGAAAATCTCAACGATACCATGAAATTGCAGTATTTAAGCAGAGAACTAACCTCTTCTGGATCAGTAAGACCACCCTTGTATAATGAATGGGATGCTGCTCCATCAACTGCCAGCATGTCCATCTCCATAGTCCTTATTTGGATTTCCATTAGTGGCCTGGTCTTACCATTGTCACTGACATCAACCGCCATGTGCAAACTCCTATATCCATTAGCTTTGGGCCTAGCAATGTAGTCTTTTGTTCTGTGCGGCATTTCTTTCCACAAAGATCCTATAATCTCACGAGTCCTGTAGCATGCTTTTTCACCTACTTGTGAGGTATCTTCTCCAGATTTGGGCTTCAATATGACTCGCAAACCTAGAATGTCGTTTACTTGCTCTGGCTTGCGACCATCTTTCAGGAGCTTCTTCATTGTGCTGAACCGACTTTTATAGCGGCCTTCAACAGAAATGTCATCTACCAAGTCTTGTAAGATAGGGTCAGATTTAAGGGATTGATGGAGCTGTTCCATGTATATATCAATGAGAGGCTTACTTCCTGTCTGGTGGCTGCGCAACCATGTATCAAGATAGAGATAGGAATATGGGAAGAGGCAGCGGAAAGAGAGGTCCTCCAGCTCCAAGGACAAGTAGTTAGTTCCGACAGCTTGAGCCAGGGGAGCATGTATCTTCATAATCTGAAGGGACAGCATTTGCTGCTGATACCTAGGGAGATAATCTAAATGTCTCATCATGTCAAGTTTGAGAGCCAAGTCAAGAATTACAGCTCGGATATCGTAATAGGTAAGACAGAATTTTCTTAAAGCAGCAGCCCCTTCATCATCCAAAACGTCAACTCGCGAAGCAATGTTCTTGACACGTAAACTTTCATGTAGGAGATGAGCAGTACCGGTGCCTATACGATCTCTGACTTCATGAATGGATATTGCACCGGCCTCAAAAACTTGAATCAATATGCTAGCCGAAATAACCTCTGCATCCATCTGCAAATTTTGAATTTTCATTTATTCCAAAAGCTGGCATTAATAACTGACAAAGAATATATATATATATATATAGATACACACACACATATTTTTTGGCCTTGTCTTGCAGGTAAAAGCTAACAAAGAATGGAAGTAGCTAAAGCCAAAGGAATACGTAAATTGATGTTATGATATGGGAATTCATTTTGGGACTATCAAGGGTTTCGAGAAACAGTGATGTACAGTAAGTAGACAGCCATTTGTTTGATTTGCGGATAAGGGACGATGGTTGAATGGGATGCTGCAGGGCAAAATCTAATAATAATAAATTAATAGGTAAAATTTATGTAGAGCATGAATAAACCAATTGAACAACGAAAAGGATTGGACTTGCTCGCTGGGTAGTTCACAGTTGAAGATGGAAAGCTAAAGAGGAAAGAAGAAAGGTTTGCAATTAATGCATAGGGAGTGAATGAAGTGATAGAGCAAGAGATAATCTTAATTAAAAAAGAAGAAGAAGACCTGAAGATCGGCGAGAAGAAGAGCAACAGATAAAGCCTTAGAAAGAGGAGAGCGGCCATCAGGAGAGAGAGGTAAGTTTTGAAGAATAGGAATAGAGAGCTTGAGAGCCTTGAAGAGTATACGTGAAGAACTTGTAGAAAGCACATTCATCCTCTCCGTGAGCTCGTTGAAAGCTCCCACCAGCTCAACCACCATCTTCCCACCGGTCTGCTCCAGGCCAGTACCACCACTCGCTCTCGGAGTCGGATTTTGACAATGACAACTTGTAGAAAGCACATTCATCCATCTCTTTCTCCCACCTGATGAACTACTCCTACTACTCTGTTTCTTCTCGTGATTCCTCCACAACCTAATTACCAAGTGGACTTTTGGATTTCTTATATTAATCCTGTGAAGCGGTGCTGGACCCACCTCCATTAACGAACTTTCTTGCTCGCTTCAAAGCCTAGCTACCTCTCTTAACAAGTTCAGACTTCAGACAGTGGGCGAGCGAGCATATGGCAATTTCGACGGTAACGCCACGTGGTTTATTTTGAATGGTGTTTTTTTGTTATTGTCTTTATACGGCGCCGTTTTGAAGAAAATGCTATGGGCTTGAAAACGACGTAGTTGAGTTACCTGCATGACATCCTCTCTCCTCCCAGTCATTCTAAAACCCTAGCCTGTTCCTGTTGGCTCAGGCTCTGGGAAGGAAAAAAAAATGGAGAGTTGAACTGAAGTCGCCTCGGCAGTCTCTTTTTCCCAAGTTAATCGTTATTAGGGTTATCATTATATTACGATAACAGTGTCTCTTCTCTTCGTCTTTCGACACATACAATATAAAAATTCATTATTAGGGGTTTAACCATGTCCGCCCTTTCGAGAGGAGGCCTCGTTTCTCGTTTTAACCACCTTCTTTCACTCTCTCATACTAAAACCACATCACCTACCTTCTTCTGCTTGATTAGGGGATTTTGCACCTCCCAATCCCATTCTTTAATGGATGCCCCCCAGATCCATCCCCAAGAAGAGGGTGGTCGCATCATTGAAGCCAAGCCCGGAATCATGACCCCTAATTCCAAACGAACTGGAATTATTGCTCTCAAGTGTGGAATGAGCGGTCTTTGGGATAAATGGGGCAAGAAGGTTCCTATCACCGTTCTTTGGGTTGACGATAACGTTGTTACTCAGGTTAAAACTGTCGAGAAGGAAGGTCATTTTGCTCTGCAGGTATCGCCCCCCATTTCAACCTCAATTCATTTCCTATAACACTAACGTAACCTATCTCTTTTCTATTTTATCTCTGCTTCATTAACCTCATTTTTAATTTAATTTATGTTGTTTTCCTGCGGTGGTAGTCAGATTGGTTATGGGCATAAGAAGGCTAAGCATTTGACTAAGCCTGAAGTAGGTCATTTCAGAGCTCATAATGTTCCTTTGAAGAGAAAACTGAGGGAGTTTCCCGTCACTGAAGATGCTCTTCTCCCAGTTGGCACTTCCCTCGGTGTTCGCCATTTTGTTCCTGGTCAATTCGTTGATGTCACCGGAATTACCAAAGGAAAAGGCTTTCAGGTCCCTTCTTTACTTCCCATTTTATTGCAAGCATAAACAAAAAACTCTGTTTTACTTCTTTTTTTTTTTTAACTTTGTTTACCTTTTATTTTTGCTGTAAAGTTCTTGAAGGCATCACTATCAGAGTTACATTTGAATTGTATATGATGCTTGGGCATTGCTATTTATGATAACCCTTAAATACAGAGAAAACTAAGTAGTTGTTCTTATCTAAAATTCAGCGAGTAGTGATTTGAAGGAAAAAGCTGGCATAGTCCATCTCATTTAAGTATCTTATTATTCTAATTATTGGCATCCATTGAACTGCAAAGAGAGTTGTTTATACTCGTATATTAATATAGGATATTTTAATCACTACCAGTCCATCTTCTGTGTTTTCAGCTTTATTTCCTACAAAGGAGATAAATAAAATGCCTTCTTACTTTCTAACTGAGTTTCTTGTAAGCTTCCAAGTGTGCAAATATGTGTGTCATCCATGATGCTTGTTTAAATCTTTCACATGAAGCTTTCTGTAACTTCTTTGATGAAAATCATTGTTAATTCTCTGAGAAAAGAGTTGAGGCATATATATATGCACACATATCGCCTTTACATGTTTATTGCTCTATTTTCTGTGTCCAGGGTGGTATGAAAAGGCATAATTTTGCCGGAATGCCAGCAAGTCATGGTGCATCGCTGTCACATCGAAGTATTGGTTCTACTGGCCAGAGGGATACTCCTGGTAAGGTGTGTATCTTGTTCATAGCTTATCGAGCCATTATACACTTTTTGCTTCTTATTATCTTGTTAATGATGGTATTGTACGATTTCATTATGGTTCTCTCATAAATTGCCTTATACATGATGTGCACATAGATTCTAACCTTTTTTTTTTCATGTCTTGGTGAGATTAAGATCAATGCGATAGAGTGATTAATGTTGCAATTTTTTTGAACTTATTAAGAGTGGCTAGTATACTATGCTTTAAAAAAAATATATATATATATATCTGTTGTTGTTGTCATGAATTATCTAATTATATAATGAACTTTTTGTATGTTATATATGGACCAGGCTATTCAGCAGAGACTTGAGTGTCATTATTCATCAGATCCTCTTTTACATCTTTGTTTGATGTCCATATTCTGTCTCCCAAATACTGAAAGTTGCTATGGATCATTGGCTAAATAGCTGTGGATGAACTGACTCTTAAATTGGTATGGTGGGAATGGTGATTTTTTGGACTCAGATGGGGCATAGTAGTTTCATTTTGGAGTTTGTTAGGACTTACGTTCCTCCATTGGAAATTTCAGATCAATCTTTTCCTTTTTATTCTGCCTTCAGCATGCACTCCTGACACTAATTTCTAACATTGTGGTGTTAACCCTGAACCAGGAGCTTGGTTGGAACCTTTTTGGTCATGCCAATGTTCACATTGATTCTTTATTTTTTAATTTTTTTTTTTCCCTGCTAGAGGGATATTGGATAATGGCTACTTTTCTAAAATTGGAATTAATCCTGAACCAGCAGCCAGGCACATGAGCTTTCCCTCTCTTGCATCCTGGCCAAAGCCATATTTTTGTGTGGATTGACCAGTGTTTTTCACTAGACATATTTTATAAAGCATTCTTTTTAATTTGTTGAGGACATCCTTTGACAATAGTTTCATCAAGTGCATCTTCATATATAGATTTTGCATCAAACTGTAATGGTAAGAAATTTTTTTTTTCTTTGGCAGGTATTTAAAGGCAAAAAGATGCCTGGACGCATGGGTGGGGTGCAGAGGACAGTTAAAAACGTATGGGTCTATAAAATAGAGCCAGCAAGGAACTTAATGTGGGTGAGAGGCCAGGTGTGATTTCTTAGCAAATTTAGTTAACCTGTATTTTCTTGATGGGATAGTAAACAATTGTCAAAAGCATTCTGAGTGCCTAGGAAGAGTTGTGCCAAGGGTTGTTGATTCTGCACATTCCCAGCTGCATTGCTGCTTGTAGAATCTTGACTGTTGTTGATCTGAATTGTTATTTACAGGTTCCTGGTCCAGAAGGAAGTTTTGTGTTTATAAAAGATGCTGTTTACAAGAAGCCAGATATCTCATTGCTTCCATTCCCTACATACTTTAGTAAGGAGGAAGAAGAGGAGACACTGGAGGCGGAGATTGCTGATGAGGGAGATGTGGATCCATTTATGGTTGCAGATTAATTTGAGTGTTAGTGAAGTTGGGTATATGCTTGATTTGCCTTTGCAAGCGGGCACAAGTTGTTACATTGAAAAGAGAGAGAAGGATTGTATTGTGAGGAAGGTGGTGCTGAGGCGATTCATCTGAGTTATTAGTTTTATTTCATTATATATTTAACATTTTGGGGGCCAACCATATGTTGATGATGGGCAGAGCAATACTTGAAATAAATTAGAAAAGGGAAAAAAAGAAGGTGGAGTTGGATTTTGTGGGGGTGTTGTGTTAGGCTGTTATCATGGATGTCATTCCATTGTATAATTGTTTGTTTTTGGTTTTGAAGTGCAGAATGATGAACTGCCTGAAATTGCTTTTTTTTTTTTTTGTGGGGTATGATTGCATTATAAGTTATATATGAAAAATAAGTGGAAATAGAATTGTAGGTATTGTAGCAGCAGCAGCAGATTGGAACGGATAAAATGAACAAAAAGAAAAATTAATTGAATAATTTTATTTTCATATTATATAAATTTAGTTGACTGAGGAAAATTAATTTAATTAAATTAAATCTTGGGTCAAAACGAATCCTCAGTAGAGCAAAGAAGAGGAGAAGCATGGGCTGAATGAGTCCAGTCCTTCATTTATATTCATTCAGTTTGGTAATAGTAATTAGTAGTATTTGCTATTTACAAGAAGAACGAAACCAAATCTGTCTTCTCATTAAATCGAATCAACTCCTCCATAGTCAATCCCTTCAAGAATTTCTTTTCCTTCCGTTCCTTCAACTGCAACTATTTTTTCTTCTGCTTCTGCTTCTTGTTAATCAAAAGCCCTAATAATCTTTCTCTCCTTCTGTTCTGCATCTAGGTTTACTCTTGGGAACCAATGCAGCTCCACCTCTTGCTCTAAATCTAATAATAAATTCAATTCAATTAAATTAAAAGTCAAAAAAAAGTTGAAACAATAATGTCGCAATGCGGGAGTTGCGGTAGGGAGAAGCGGTGGCTCCTCCACAACGTCCGACACAGAGCTGCCTACCGTCGCCTCTGCACCAATTGCCTGCTTAAGTCGCACCAAGGGCTGTTCTGCCCCTTCTGCTTCCATGTGTACGACGACGACGGCCGCCCCCTTCCTCCTCACGAGCGCCTCATGTGCCTCAAGTGCCCTTCCATCTCTCACCTCTCCTGCCTCCCCTTGTCCCACCCTCACTCCCCTCCTTCCTTCCTCTGCCCTCCTTGCTCCTCCCCTAATTTCTCCTTCTTTAACCTCGACTCCTCCCCCGACCTCGACAAGCACTCCGCCTCTGCCCTCGTCGCCGCCGCCAAAATTGCCGCCCTCTCCATGTCGAGAGCTGCTGCTCTCGCTAGGCTCGAAGCCGAGAGGAGGGTCAAGGAGGCCGCTTTCGCTAAGAAGAGGGCTAGAGATGCTCTTGAAACCCTCGCCTTCCTCTCCGCTAAAGAGAAGATACAGATTAAGGATCCCGACTCTGCATCCCGCCATAAGCTCTCTAACAATAACAGCAAGCGCAGTACTATTCTGGGTGATGGAAGAAACGGTGGCAGTACACCGGGACAGTTGAAACGCCGCTGATTTAATTTGGTAACTTGTGCTTTTGCTGTTGCTTGCCTTGTGATGCATTGCTGGGGAAAGTGCGTGGTGCATTGTAAAGTTGTTTTCTTTTTAGTCTTAGAATAGAATAGGTGATGTTCCGTATATTGAATGTACTACTATTATTATCATTATTCAGTCTGTACTTTTTTAGGCCCATTTCTTCCTCTGTAGTTGTACTGCTGCTTGCTTCTGCTTGTTCTCTTCTTAATTCCTCCTCTTCCCCCTGATATTTGCATTTGGATTATTTGCTTGCCCTGTCTGTCCATTTTACTCATTCTTTTCTTTTCTGAATTCAGTTATCACATGTTAACTTAGTCCTCAAAATCACTAATTTTATTTTCCAATTTTTTTCTCTATCTTTGAATTTGTTTTTGATTGGCACATATGTAGACTATTCCTAATTTTGGATAAGCAACATATTAGTGCTCCTCAGGCTGGCAGCTCACCCATCTCTTCGTTCGTTTTTTTTTTTTTTTTTTTTTTGAACAATTTGTAATTCATTAACTCAAAAGCCCTTGGGCATCAGAGTACAAAATGGCACCAAGTTCGGGAGGGACATTAACAACCCAAGCAGGGTTATACAATAAAAAAGAAACATGTTTAGCTGCCCAATCTGCAGCTTTGTTAGCCCTTCTGTTAATAAAAGAAACATCTCTTCGTTCGTTTCTTTTATATTTATTGACAATGATTCATTCATTCCAACTTTTTGGTTGGGCTATGAAAAGATTTTCAGTAGTTTGCTATCATGGCTGGGCTGGGCAGTTTGGTTCTTGTAATCAGAAAGAAAACAACTTTGATATGTTAATGCTATTATATCTAAATCTTACCTATATGATATTCTTTTCCTTTGTATAAACTTGTTTGCTTTCCATATCCTCCTTTTCTATCATTCAGCTCAGCAGTTGCACTACAATATACCTGGGAAATCTATATGCAGAGTTTTCTTTTCTTTGCTTTTCTTTTTTTTTTTTTTACAAAAACCTTTATGGTTGATTGATGTATTCTGATAACCGAAGGTGATTCCGAGAATAATACTACAATTTATGATGGACTAGTGGTTCGGGTGGGTGGGATTCAGAGACCATCCTCCCAGTCCCTCGCATCATTTTACAAGGTAGCTGAACTTTGTTGCAAGTGGTGGATAATTTTTTCAAAGGCCAAGAAGTCTCCTTGTACAATAGACCAGCAACAGCTCTTCTTGACTTCTATTTTATTAGTTAGTGATCTTTCCATTTTACTGTCAGATAGATGTTGGCATCTGGGCCTCAGTTTCCATGTGTGTTTATCTGTACTTTTCTATATATACTTCTATACTAATATATAAAGGAGGACAGAAAATTTTCTGTTCATCAACAGTACATTCTGCACCCTTTAATTTTGTTGGCATCTGGGCATTCGCGAGCCTAAATGGCATCACCACAAATTCATAATGCCCTTTATAAGATCGAAATGCTATTTTGTAAATGTCAAGAGGGTGCATCCTGATTTGGTGATAACCCGATGTAAGATCGATCTTAAAAAACACCGCAGCTCCATAAAGTTCATCAAGTAATTCTTCAATTTTTGGTATAGGAAATCTGTCTTTGATGGTCTGCTTATTCAATTCCTGATAGTCTATACACATCCTTCATGTGTTATCCTTCTTCTTGACTAAAACTATAGGCGATGAGAAGGGACTGACACTCGGCTGAATTGTTTCATTCCTCAATAATTCCTGTATCATATTTTCTATAACTGTCTTCTGCATAGGAGAATGCTTATAGGGTCTGATATTGACGGGTTTTGATCCTTCCACAAGTGGTATTCAATGATCTTGTAGCCTTTGAGGTGGTAGTTCTTCAGGTTTGTCAAACAAAAACTGGAATTCATCCAATAAGTAAGCTATCTCAGGAGCAATATCTTATTCTATTGATGTGTCAACCATAGCAAGTATAGATGCACAAGATGGATCCATGTTTCTTTTATAAACGTGTAAGGCATAAGTGGGTGTTGGCTTATGTTGTAGCAGCTTGGACATATTACTCTCAGAAATGACTTTAACTTTGGCTGGAGTTGAATTGATACCTTGGAGCTGGTATTGTTTGCCATCTTTGGAGAATGTCATGCTAAGCTGCTTGAAGTTCCATATAATATCTCCCAGTGTCGCCAGCCATTGAATTTTGAGAACCATCTCACAGCCCCCTAGTAGCATAACTAAGAAGTCAGCCATAAAATTGTAGCCTCGCATCTCCCAAATAAAATTCTCACATAAATTAGTGCAAACCATCTCCTGGCCATTTGCTACAATAATGTATACAGGATCAATTAGTTTTAACGAACACCCCAAGCCCTTTGCTACTGCCTGATCCAAAAGGTTGTGTGTGCTTCTTGAATCCACCAATAAATGAATCAGTTTCCTTTTATAATTTCCCTTTGATAGGCCATATCATCAATCCACACATGGCATGTAAAGAAATGGTTGGCATAGATTCCAATGACCCCTCACCATTCCAAGAAAAAAGTTCCTCGACTGATTCCACCTTTTCTTCTGGATTCTCTTGAACCACTACCATATGTAAGCATTTCTTTTTACACCGGTGCCCAGAGGTGAATTTCTCATCACACCAAAAATACAAGTTCTTGGCTCGCTTCTCATTGATCTCCTCATCCGTCAAACATCTAGTTCTGGGTAAGTTAGGCTTGTGGTTGGTGCTTTGGGTATAGGTAGGATGGTTTTGGGTGGTCGTGGGGTTAAAGTTTAATCTAAAAGAGTTATTTGGTGTGGGTAAGAGAGGTGGTTTAGTGTTTGATGGTCTTAGGGAAGAAGAATTTTGTGTTTGGTGGTTCAGTGTTTGGGTTTGAGGTTTGTTTGAGTAGTTTTTATAAGTTTTGGTAGCTGTGAGGTAGGATTCCTGCATACGAGCTAAAGGATAGGCTTGTTGCAGGGTTTTAGGTCCCAACATTCTCAAGGGAATTTTGATTTCATCTTTAAGGCCGCTGAGAAAGCAGCTTAAGGAATACTCCTCTGATAGAGTAACCTTGTAAGAAAGAACATCAAATTCTTCCACATATTCCTGCAATGATCCTGACTGTACCAACCCTTTCAAATCCGCCATTGGTTCCTCATACACATTCTCTCCAAACTGACCAGTGAGAGCCTCCACGTACTCCTCCCATGGAGGTTCCTCTGTTTGATTCCTGCTTTTTATGAAGGATTGATGCCATTGAAGAGCTCTGCCCTCCATGTGAAATGCAGCTAGTTTAACTCTAGCACTCATAGAGGCGAAATCAATTTGAAAGAACCTTTCGCACTTGAACAACCATCCCTCCAAATCGTCTCCATCAAATCTGGGAAATTCAATTTTGGTAAATCTCGTGGCCATATGATAAGGGTTGGATGTAGGTATTTATTGTGAATGGTTGGTCAGGTCGATGAATGAAGACACTGCAGTAGGGGTTGGATGTATGTTGTTGGCGTTTTGGTCAATGGGTCTGGTTGGAATCTGAGGAACTGGGTTTTGGAATAATTGGGTTTTGAGTGTTGTTAATAGGTGAAGATGAAGCTAAGGGTGTTTGAGATGGAGGAGTAATCGCAGAGATGGCGTGTTTGAGCTCAAAAAACATACTGGTAAACATTTCTTCTTGCATATTGTTAATTTCTTCTTGTTTCTTGTTGTTTTCCTGAATCATTCCTTTCACAATATTTCTAATAGTATCTTCCATCTTTTTTTGTTCTTGTAATCTTGTGTTTTCAGTTATGGACATGATTCATCGATTTGGATATTAAGGAGATAGATATTGACTCAACGCAATATCACTTCTCTGATACCAGATGATTCAACCTAAATTAATTCAGATAGATTTAAGAAGAAAGATGAGGGAAGAAAGAGAAAGGTACCCAAGGGAAAGGAATATTTCTATTAATCGTCATATGAGAAACATGAGGCAGTATTGCCCACATATAGACCCGTTACAAAGCCAACTCATATAAACAAACAAAAGACTAAAACAAAACTATAATAGAAAACATAAAGGAAAGAAATAATCCCCTAATACAGTGACAACAATTGGCTACTAATTTTACTCATAACAGTGAGGGGCGGTGGTAAGACGGCAGGTAATGGACGGGGGGTTAGGTGATGGGCGTATGGCTGCTGAAGAATAAAATGAAAATGAGGAGTTGTTCTTCAGTTTAGGTTTTAGGACATCAAAACTATGTAGTTTTGTAGTTTTACAATAAAATAATATTAGTAAATTATAATTTATAATTTAAAATATATTTAAATTATTTTTATTTATAAATGTTTAATTAATATTATATAATATTTATTTATTAATTAAAGTAATATTTAATATTAATATGTATAAAAAATTATATAATTTTATTAAAAGTAAATAAAATTTACAAAATTTTAATATGTGAAATTAAATGGTTCTGGAAACTTGTAAATTAAAGTATAAAATTCTATTATCTATATAGTTTAAATATAATCTATGGAATTAGTTTATAATTTATTCAATATAAATTATAAAATTAACTCTTTAAAAATTATTTTGCATCTATAAATAACAAATTATATTATCTCTGATAAAAAAACTAATAATTTTAAGTAATTGAAATTTACATTAATACTAATTTTATTTTTTACAAGTTTTAAAAACTAATTATATAATTTATTTAATTGAATACAAAAGTCACATATGTAATATTCAAATTATACATTATTAATTTTAAAATATTTATTTTCAGCCTATTTTTATGTTAAATTTATTAAGGCCAAATGCTCATTTTCACCCCTAAACTTTACTCTTTTGGTCTATTGCACCCCTCAATTTTAAAATTTACCTATTGCACATCTCAACTTCTATTTTGTGCCTATATCACCCCTCAACTTTCAAAAATTACCTATTACACATTTCACCTTCTATTTGTGCCTATACCACCCATGGTGCAATAGACCCAAAATGATAAAGTTTAGGGGTGAAAAGGAACATT
>CATIWK010228695.1:0-16812 GCA_949634005.1 Mallotus japonicus
TATATATATATATATATCTTAAAATAATTCTTTATTCTACTATATTTTTTAAAATTAATCATTTTATTTTACAAATAATTATTCCAAATGTGTGAAATAAATTTTATTTAATGGTGATAAAATGAAAGTATAAATAAAGTAATAAAATGACAATTTTAAGAAAATTTATTTTAATTAATTATATTCATTAACTTTAAATAAAACATTCTTAATTATAATTTTGTAAAAATATAACATTATACATTTAAATAAGAATTATGCTCCTTCTTTCTCTAAATTAAAACTACATACAATAAAATTTATATTATATTATAGAATTAGTAATTCTATGGCGAAATGAAGTAGTTTTTTTATAATAATTTTTTATTAATATAATATATTTTTGCATGTAATTTATTATTTTTACATGTAAGCATATATCTTATTAATTTTTTTTAATATAAATAATGTTAATTTGACTTCTTTTTGAATTAATAATAATATTATTAAACTATTTCAAAATATTTTACCCTATTTTTGTAATTAATAATAATAATAACCATAATAAAAAAATGTTAAAATTTATATTATTATTATTATTATTATTATTATCATTATTATTATTCCAAGTTCGAGCTCAATTCGATCTTGAAACTTGAAATTCGGAATTCCACTCAAATGCAATTGAGCTTTATTTTCAAACCATGAGCTTGACTCGATTAAATAACTCTTATACTCGAACTCGATCCGACTTGACTTAAAGATAGTGAAAATACAAATCTGGTCATTCGTCAAACCCAGAACTATAGATGTCGTAACCTTAAAACTGTTGTAAGTGACGTTAGGTCTCCAATCTTAGAAAATTTGCTCAATTCTGATATCTTAAACTTAGGTGGCAAGTTAAGATTACCAAAGGCTCAAATTTCATCAATGTTAAAAGTAGAAAAAGATTTTTTAACTTAATTTTGAAGTTTCTAGAGCTGTTTAGCAATCTGGGCATATTCCTCCATCATAACCCTTTTCTGTTTATTAACTGTGTTAGTTACAACTGGGCCTTTAGCTTTAGACTGTGTTTTCCATGCATCATAAGCCTTAACTTGATCCTTAGTCAAAGGTGGTCCATCCATAACAACTACCTCATCTTCATCATTAGAATTACTCTCCCTTTAGAGTAGGGGAGATGGAACAACCCTATAAGATGGTTTTAGAGTCTGATTACCAGTTTCCTTTGCAGCTTGCAATAACTGACCTAAATTATTTTGATTATACTCGGTCACCTGTTCATTAACCAACTTATCCACATCATCCATTCTCTCAAGTTCTGATGATCCTTCCTTTTCAAACTTAATGTAGGCTGCGAGGTTTAGCACGTGCCCAAGTTTCTTGCAACCACGACACTATTTGAGTTCAGGAATCTAGTGAATACATAGCCATTATCACAAAAATATGACACGAAGATGAGAAGTCGCCACCCAAGGTAATAAATAAGAAAACTTTATAAGCGGTGTAACTCGATTCCCTTAAAGAGAGTTAGCACCATACCAAGAGAATTTTAGGACTAAATACCAACTTCTTTTAGTTTCATGTTCTTCAAATTTATCTTGTTAATTAATGTTCTATTATTTTGATTACATGCAATTTCATTTAAACCCAAATTAATAGCAACAACAAGGCATTGATCAAAATGAAAAGAATATAAAAATGCATTCAATATAAACAATTAATCCCTAAAATCAGACCAATCTACGTTGATTTTAGTTAAATGGGTTAAGTCTACTTATTATGCATGGGCTTTGAATTAGTGGGCCTAAATTTTAAAAGTTTCAATTATTCTAAAAATGAAGCTAAGTCTACAAGTTATGAATATGCTTTAAATTAATAAGCTTATTTCTACCGTTTTAATTCTATGTGGGCCTAAGTCTAAATTTACTATGATGGGCTTAAATTTAGTCTAACCTAAATCTAATCAATTATAGGCCTAAAATTCATTTAATTAATCCGAAACTAATTAAATCATGAGCTTAAAATTAATCCTAATTTATCCAATTAACCCTAAATCTAATCTCCTAAATCTAATTTAATTTTAATAAGGAAACCCTAATTAAAATATCTATAGTCATTAATTTTATTATTTTGTATTATCAAATGAACCTAATTTTCTAATTGATTAAATCATATAACAATGCAAAAAAGTAAATTGTTTCACTATTTCCCACTATTGGAGCGGTTACAAAATTACAAAATTCAATATAAATACAAATACAAATACAAAACTTAAGAAAAGGACAAGAATAAAACAAAAAGAAACAAATAAACAAAGTAAAAAATGAACAAAAAAGTAAAAGAATAAAAAATATAACAAATAATAAAAGAAATAAACAAATAAAAAGGGACAACTCTGATTGGAGTTATTTAATTTCGATTGGAATTAAAAAAATAAAAATGAAAATGTGATCGCCAATAGTTTTATGGTCCCTTCATTGTGTAGTTTTTCTCCCTCATGTGTTCATGTGATTCCATCCATGAAACCAGAAAACAAATAAGAAAGTCAGTGAAATAAATCAAAATAATAAATTGAAACAAAAATAAAAGAAAGAATGAAATAAAGAAAGAGGTGAGAATAATGGATGTTCTTATGATTTTCCTTAGAGTATAATTGATTCACCTCAGAGTAGAATTGATTGATCATTGTTTGATAATTGTGGCTTAGGTTTTCTTGGATCTGATTATAGCAAGGATTGGTAACACTAAAATAAATGGAAAAGTCTAATCTTAAGGAAAATTTGCAGTGAAAAAGAAAAAAGGAAAAGTCTTGTATTTAATTTTATAGTGTCTCCTTTAATCTCCAGAGGTTTCCCCCGTGACTTGTAAGCTCACCCTTATTTATAGGCTAAATTAGAATATATGATCAGATACGGTTTATCAAATACGGTTTATCAGATATGATTTATCAAACCAAAAAAATTAAAAAGTTAGAATATATATGATCAGATACGGTTTATCAAACCAAAAAAATACCTCTCATTTATCTAATCAGATATAGATTAATACTAAATAAAATAATTTATTAAATAAATAAATTAAACATTTGGGACTTATTTCCAATCTGAAATAACTCAAAACCACTTTCATAGGCCACTTTGGCTCCTTTTGTTTTCGAATTCTTTATTCCTATTCTAATCAGAACTGTGCCAATTCTGATAAGAATTAACACAATTTTGATCGGAATTACAAAATATTTATTTTTATTTTTCATTTTTATAGTTTTAAAAAAAGTCAAATAAAACTTACAAATATGTCCTAAAAATAATTTACAATTTAATCCAAAACTCATATATCATATCCAATTAACCTAATATCACAATAATTTTTCATCATCGGGTCTTCAACAACATCCCTGTGTAGGCTATCCTGAAATTGGGTGTCTACTGTTGTCGTCCGTTGTCGTCCGTTGTCGCAGTTTATGTAACAAAATTTGACAAAACTTTATAAATACTCAATTTTGAAATACAGTTTAAGAATACTTACCTCACGTGTTACAGGGCTTATGTCTATAACACTTATACAAGAGTCTTGGACTTTTTGAACTGTGCAGTGACACCTCTGCCACATGTATAGGCTATGTTTTAAAACTTTCTTCATACGACATAGACTTAGATACTGTTGCAACTAATAGATGCTTGCATATGATTTTTGGAAATAGTTGTACCCCACAAATGCTCACTAAAAAATTTTGATGATAGCTGCATCATACAGTTGCTCACTAATAATTCTTGAAGACATCTGCACCCCATGTATACTCATTGATAATTTTGAAGATAGTTGTATCCCATAAATGCTCATTGATAATTTTGAAGATAGCTATATGATACTCACTGATAATTTTCAAGACAGTTCCACCTCAGAGATGCTCAATGATTAGTTTAAAGACATATGCACCCCATAGATGCTGATTGATAATTTTAAGGGCAATTGCATCCTACAAATGCTAAGTGATAATTTTGAAAACAGCTGTGCGAGCAACTTGAAAACTGATTTGGATTCAGAATCTCTTCCGAACCAAATGAATCAAATTAGAAGGAGGGACATGGTAGCTTTACCAAAAGGGACATCCGTTCCATTTACAGGACAATGACAAATGATTGGTCTCGGGGGGATGCGAGACGCTTTGTGTTTGTGGAGTTGCCACCTAATTTTTAGAAAATCAAGAAAAGATGAAAGGGACGACATTGGGTTACTCAACGAGTATTGTCCCCATCAGAGATTCTAGGTTCGGGAGATCACATATACTTTTTGGCTATTTCTTATTATACAATACTCGATAAATGGCTACCACAACACCCTAGTTTCGGTAATGACAATTGATATATGCACATTCACACAAGCACATGATAATAATGGAAAATAAAGGAAATTAAGTACAATTATTACATTTCTTTCCTAGTAAATACATTTGAAAGAGAAAAAAGTGCGGAAATGTAAATCTAGTCCTAGATCTAGAATACACCTGGAAAACAGAGGTCAGCACAACTATATGCGATTTCATCCATTCATCCACTAGGACAGAAAATAGGCATAAGATATTTGATCAATAAATTGTGAATAAGTAGATAAATGCATATGGTTTGTGCTTTTGCAGGAATTATTATGAAATATTTCTAAATAGTAGAAAAATAACCAAAGATGCATGATTGCATCATCGGACCACGAAACGGAGGCTCTAGCTCAGAAATATGAACTTTCACATTATTGAATGCATTTTGATGCAAAAATAAGGGAAAATACGTATTTTTTGTGTTGAGAAATGGAAAGATGCAGTTCTGATGCAAAAAAGGTGTAATTTTGATGCAAAGATGCAAAAAGGATGTTCTTAAGCATCGAGGATGCATTTTGATGCAAGAATGAATTTTTCGAATTAAAAATAAAGATTTTATGTGAAAAAATTGATCTTTCACATAAAAATGTGAGTTCAATGTCAAAATGTCATTTTTATGTTAAAAATGACACCTTGACATTGTGATGTAGATTTAATGCTAGGAATGCTGGATTCATGTTAAAAATGCAATTTTGATGATGAAATGCGAGTCAAATGAAGAAAAAGATTATTTTATTGTTTTCGATGTGAAAATGAAAATTTTGTGTGAAAAATGATGATTTTTCACATAAAAGTGCGAACTTGATGTCAAAACACCATCATTATGTCAAAAATGATGCTTCAACATCAAAATATAAATTTTGCATTTAAATGTGATATTTATGTCAAAAATGCATGATTTATGCAAAAGAGATGAAATTTATGTTAGAATGTAAATTTATGTCAAAATATGATTTTGACACCATGTATATGAAGAAAATGCAGAAAAATGACAGATTTTATATTTATGGATGCAAAATGAAGGCTTTTATGTGAAAAATGAAGCATAAAATGCAAAAATAATGCAAAAATGCAAACTTTGACGTAAAAATATGATTTTTACTGAAGAAGTATGTTGAAAATATAGAGAATGCATAAATCACACAAAAATGATGAATTTTATATTTTTGGAAATAAAAATGAAGACTTGATGTGAAAATGATATTTTTTGTGTGTGAAGTGCAACATTGGTGTAAAAATGCAAACTTTATTATAAAAATGTGATTTTTATAATGAAAATGACTCAAAAGAAGTGAAAAATGCAGAACATGATTAAAAATTATGAAAACTGTGAATTTTGTATTAAAAATAATATTTTTGTGATTTTTCACATGTTTGAGCTAGGAGATGCAAAATGAGAATTTAATATGATCAAAATATAGTAGATATTATTCAAACAACATGCAAAATTGTTAGTCTCACCACACAGATCACAAAAATTTCTCAAGTGCTGGCGACAATAGAAAATAAAATAAAATGCAAAAATATAAAAATAAACGTGCAAAAATGATTGTTTAGTCCTCAGATTCAACTGAGTTTGTTTTTTGGGTTTTTGAAGCTTTAGCTTCGTGAGATTTTCAAGCTGTCCTCGTCAAGAGGTTGAAAATGACATGTAGAATGCAAGTTCGTATACTTTTGAAGCGTGCTTTGACAATGATGTGGTTGGGTTTGGTTCAAGTCGTTTTAAAAATCCTAAGAAAAATGCAGCGAATGAGTTAAAAGTGTGTAAAACGGGGAGTCCTGAGTCTTCAATTTTACAGAATTTCAGTATATGTGATCATGCCCCCCTAAAATGGGAGGTGGAGACAAGTATTTATAGAAAATAATTGAGTTTTGCACATGTCCACACGCATTTTACGCTTGTCTACGCGTGTTTTATGCGTATATACGGAGAAATAGGGCTAAAAATACGTGTTTGGGGGGTCAGGAATGTGTAGGTAAGCGTTAGGCGTGTGCCCACATGTCCCAAAATTGTAGGCACACGTTTGGGTGCATGGCCACACTTACCAACGAGTGCCCACACGGTCCGGCATATGCACACGAGCGTGCGTTGCTCGCTCGGGTGTTTTGGGGTGTTCTGGAGGCCGTTTTTCTCGTTTCAAAAGTGCTTTTCAAGGTTTTTGGGCCTTCCGGACGGGTTTGTGACATTGGTTTTTTCAAAATCAACTTCCATTTTCATGTACGTGGTTAGGTGCTCAGGTGCATAGTTACACGATACAAATACACTTACGCGCTGTTTCTCGGGTTTACGTGCACTTTTGTGGGATTGTTTTTAGGGGTTTTCAGGGCTTACAAATTCATTTCTAACATCCATTTTGTGAAAATCGACTTCCGTTTTATCACGAAGTTGAATTCCGATCTTACGAGATGAACACCGGTCTAATGAGTTGCACGTTTTGAGCAACAATTGCTCGAAATGAGCGACTTATCATTCTGATAATTCATAATTCAAAAAATTGAAGTACAACTTAGTGATTCGGTGACCAGTTTGGTACTTTGGAGGCTCGACTTGGGTTTTTTAGACTTTTAGCATGCTTCGAAGGCGATATGAACGAACAGACACTTGTCATATTCGAGAAAATGATTTCATCATTGGACCTTTTTGGGGACAGTCACAACTTGTTGTATGACAAGCTGCATCCCATAGATGCTAACTGATAAATTTTGAAGATATCTGCATTCCACAGATGCTCATTGATAATTTTTGAAAATAGCTACATCCCACAAATGCTCACTGATAATTTTTGAAGACAATTGCATCCCACAAATGCTCATTGATAATTTTTTTTATGACAGCTGCATCCCCTAGATGCTCACTGATAATTTTGAAGATAGCTACACCCTACACATGCTCACATATAATTCTTGAAGACAGTTACACCCCATAGATACTCATTGATAATTTTTAAAGAGAGCTACATCCCACAGATGCTCACTGATAATTTTAAAAACAACTATTTCTGTAATGTAAAATCCTCTCAAAGAACTTTTGAAAATATGATTGAGAATTTATTCTTAAGGACTAAATTGTTAAGAAACGTTAGGATTTCATTGTCAAAAAACTCATAGGGATTAAACTGGATATTTTTAAAACAATTTAACATACAAAGGCTTATTCTTCCTTCATTATTTCTCGATTGGATTTCTTCTTCTTTCTTTTTCTTTTAATTTTCACTTTACTAATTTTCGATCCGTATGATCCTATGGTTGACCCACAACTTTACCCAAGTGTAGATGCTCGAGCCTTCTATTCCAAATTGGCCCTTTAGAGCTCCTTTTCTTTATTGGAATGATTTAGGTCTAACTAGAGGAGAAGAAATCTATCCTCTATCCTTTCTTAGCACTTATCGATGTGCAGATTGTGATAATGAAGTACATTTTCTTTCCTCCATTGTTTATTCTATGAAATTCATGGATTAATTAATCAGATTAGTGTAAGAATTAACTGGGTTTTTCAAAAATATAAACACTACAACTTTTTATCAGACTTGCTATTTCCGATTGGAATTATGTTATTTCCAATCGGAAATAGCACCTTCCGATTATAATTAAATTTTTTATTTTTATTTTTTTAATATATTGCTTCTTCCAATTGGAATTGTGGCAATTCTGATTTAGAATTAGTACAATTTTGATCGAATATATATATATATATACACTAATTAAAAATCAAACTTGAAAAAATAATGAAATAAAATAAAAATAAAAATAAATAAATAAATGATAGAATTTTCCTTGAATTTCATAAAAAACGGATAAAGTTCTCTGGGACCTTTCACTTGGCTCGAGAATTTTTTCACGACTTGTCTACAGGTGTGAAGCGAATAATTTGGGCTACATGCTTCAAGCATTTTATTGTTGCACTCCCGTCTTCTCATGGTAGGTTTGGCCACTACAAGCTATTGTCGCCTTCAAGCTGCAACCTTGTGCGGCTGTCTCCTTCGCAGCAGACGCCAAGCAATTGCTCCTTCTTACTGGGCAACAAGCAACAAATGCACAACCTCATCTTTAACTACCTTCTCCTAGTCACTAAGCAGACTTGCAAAATCAATTCCCCAAAGCAAACTTGTCATCAAAGTTTATTTCAGAAAAGAGGTAATTTTTCTCTTCTTTTGCTTTAATCTTTGAATGGGTTTGTGTTGTTGAGGATCAATCTTAAGATTATTTGTGATTTTGATGTGATTTTATTATTTTGAGCTTCAAACTTTGTATCTTGATCTTGGGAGAAATGCATTTTTGGCTTCAAAATGCTTGTGGATTTGATAATTGAATTTTATTTAGCCAAAAATTAATAGGCATTGCTCAAAACCTTGACTAGCGTTTGATGCATTAAATGTATTTCAACTAGTATTCTCCAAATTTATTTTTGTGATCTCTTAATGTCTTTTTTGCACCAATGTTGATGATATTAACAATAAAATATGGCCTTTTATTTTTTAGAAAATGCAATTTTTCTTGTACAGTTAATGGATAAATTCTTGTTTAACCAAAATTTAAATTAATTTTTGATTCTTCCAAAAATTCCATTGATCAAATTTTATTCAACTGAAAAATTGAATGTTCTAATTGGTCAAGAATTTTAATTAGCATTTTAGATATATCATTTTGCTCTTTAGCCAAAAATTTTGTGCATTTAATTTTTCATCTTTTTTTTTTCTTATGATTGCCAATTTATTATGTTGGAATGTTGTACCTTTTCTTGACACGATGCAAGCTTGTTCTGGGGAATTTGTATTTAATGTTAATGCTTGAGCCAAAAAAGAATAAACTTTCAAGTTTTGGCACTTTGTTTGGTGGTCTTGACACTTTATGCACTTGCTCCCTTTTAGCCAAAATTTCAATTTATTTTAGCTTATTTTGGCTTTTAAAACCATGATCTAATGGCTTGGAACTTGGCTACTTTGTGATCAAGCATGCCCTTGTTTTATAAAGACAAGAATCTGTTGTGATTATCTAGATGTTCTTATTTGACCATTTTTGGAGAACTTGAAGTAAATGGCCATACTTTGCTATATTTTAGCCAAAAATTTCAAATAATTTCTAGCTCGATTTCGCTAATTGTTATTGATGATTTAAAATTTAAAGCTTCAACTTGATGGTCTTGAAAGAAAAATGCATGCTCCCATCGTTATTTAATAAAATTCATCGCGCCTTAAAAGATTTTGATTATTCTCATATTGATTTCTCTTGAATTTTATTAATTTCTCCATAAGAATGGCCATAATTTTGCTTAAGGCTTTCTCATTGTAGCTAAGATATATGATAGTGCTACGTTCACCCAAGCTTCTTTCTTTGTGAATTATTTAAATTTTAGCCGAATAAAATATAAGGAATTTTCTCAACTATTTTAGCAAGCTAATTTTTTCAAACTTCTTGTGCATATTTTGAGTGAAACCAAGCTCTTTAATAGCTCTTAAATTTATTTTAGTAAGAAGTGCCAAAATAATAATGTGAAAAGCAAACATGATTTTCAGTTTAATAAACCAAAAACTCTATAGCTTAGTTGTAATTTTGGCTCTTAGAACCAAAATAAAATGCATGTCTTGCCTTAGAAAATCAATTCTTGCTTTTGTTATTTGGCAATTTACACCAGAAATTTATCTCCACCTTGATCCTTTTGGCAAAATTTCATTATACCAAATATATATGTTGTCCCAAGCTAGCTTTCATTTGAGCATCCATTCTATGGCCCAAATGTTGCTTTAAATTATTACCAAAAATCAAAAATAAATTTTGATGAGCTCAATTAATTCCTTGGCAATTTTTTCACATGTCTTGGCTCTAATATTTATGTTCGTTTTTTCCACTTCACTTGAGCATTATTTCCTTAAGCTAATCTTTGTAGATTACAAATGATGGCCAATGGAGATTGTCACCACTCTTTAGCATAATGTCATGCTTCTAATCTTAGTTCAAAACTTGGCATAAATATTCATTTTTCAAGGCCTTAAGGCCTTTGTCGTTTATTTGGGCACTTTAAAATGCACTTTCA
The DNA here is from genome assembly GCA_949634005.1 of Mallotus japonicus. Lineage (NCBI taxonomy): Eukaryota > Viridiplantae > Streptophyta > Magnoliopsida > Malpighiales > Euphorbiaceae > Mallotus > Mallotus japonicus. The sequence goes on from CATIWK010228695.1 coordinate 10,386, forward strand.
CCAGGCTTAATGATTGCATAATATTCTGTCAAGTTTATCTTTTGGACATTTTTTACTATTCTCCTGAATTTTAATTTCCAAACTTGCATCCACAATAGGATTTAGCCAAAATAAAAATGGGCTTCTCTTCGCCTAAATTCTAATTAAAAATCTTAGATTAATCATAAAGTTTTATCATAATTTCCTCATGATTTAATTTTCAAGTGAAAATTAAATTATTTTAGGCAATTATGCCAAAATAATTTTGTTAAGCACACTCTTAGCCTGCACTTCTATTCGGAAAAAAAATAGCCTTCTTTACTCTGGTGAAATGGACTAAATCACATTACTTTCACTCTTTGAAACATTTTTCTATATTTTATTTTAGCAAAATCTTGCCAAAATCTCTACCTTTATGGAATTTATTTATTTACTTATCTATTTATTTGTTTTTTTACTTCTTTGTTAAGCCGAATAAATTTTTTCTTTAGATGGCCACATTTGTTCATCTTTATGAATTAATTTCCCTTGGGGAAAGATGTGCTTTGCTTATTTTTCTTTGCAAATCCTGCATATTTCAAAATTTATGGCATGGTGAAACTTGGTACAGTATTCCATTGTTGCATGAGTAAAACATTTTATTTTAAAAATTAGCATGTGGTTTATTACAACCATAACCACTTATGTCTCAAACCACACTAATTATGTCCATGCTTGCCTGTATATCACCATAACACAAATTTATTTATTTTAGCAGTAAACTGCCAAAATTTTATCTATTCTCATGACAACAAATTATATTTCCAAGGCAACCTTTACTTTCCGGCCAAATTAATTATTTATTTAGCCTATTTGACTTTGCTACTTTCTTGCTTAGGAATCTGGGGAATTTGGCAACTTTATTTACCACATATTTGCTTCATGGTCTTGTAAATCCACTTCCAGTTATTGTACACCTTGGGATTTTAATTTATATTAACTTCTAACAGCCTGTTTACACTTTTCTTTAATATTTCTCTGGTTCTTTCTTTACAGTGAAGATGAATCCACTATCATATGGTGTCTAAGGCCTTTCTTCTACTTCTTTAGCTTTAGACACATGAAATATTAACCTTATAATAAAGCAGGTATTAATTTTTTTTCCTTCTTTATATATATCCTAATCAAGTCTTTATCACCTTATGCACGTATTTCCTGGACAACTTTTATCTTTAAAGGCTGCTCGAGTTAGTGGGACCTTTTCAAGTAAATTGCAACTTTTAGATAATGATTTGGATGATATTGAAGTACTTATACTCCTTTTTACTTATTTGCCTTTCATTCCAAACATTATTTCCTAACTTGCATATATTTCTCAGTAGTTAAAGCTTTCTATTATCAAGGACACACCCATATGCACTTCTCCTTATTTTCTCAGCATAAGGTAATCACCTTTCTTTCTTTTCCTTTTTAGAATTCTTTGTATTCCCACTGCTAATCTCAACCTTAACTTTTATGTTTTTCTGCTATGGTGGCAATGGGTTACTCTTACTCTTCTTCCTCAATCATCCTCCATAGTACCACACGAAGGTCCTTCTTTACCTTACATTGGTTCTTCTCAGGATTTCATCTTCAAGGGAGAATGCCAACCTCATCCTTCTGTCATACACTGAGTTTTAACTATCCCTAAAAGGGTCCGATGATGAAAGCAACCTTTCAAAGATGATAAAAGTTTTTTTTATTCATAATACATCTAAAGCGTGCAAGAGTCTGAAAACTTGAAGAACACCTAAACTGGACTTACATAATGATAATTCAGTCATCGAATAATTGATTCATTCTTCAACGTTATAAAATATGAACTCTTAAAATGGTGAATTTCATGCTTTAAACAATTGTTGCTCAAAGTATGTAAGCTCATTTTGACAAAATGGACATAAAAAACATGTCTGGAAGGTCTGAAAACCTTAATAAACACTATAGAACCTTGAAATGCAACCCCGAGAATACCAAAATGCATGCGACAGTGAGATAGAATGCCTCGGAGAGTGTGAGCCACGCCCCTAGGGCATAGTCCATGCCCCACGCCCCTAGGGCGTGACACATACCCCAGGCTAAGAAAAAACATGCCCCCGATTGGGCGTGTGAAACACGCGTCTAAGCTCTTGAAAATGTGTCTTCACACCCCTACATCTATAAATAGCACTATTCTCCTTCATTTTCAGGGGCCTATATTGACGCTAGCGGGTCCAACTTGGCACTCTTTGGATCATAGACCATTTTTTCTTGTTATGGGAAAACAGAGGATGGTGAGGGGAGTACTGAAAGAGCTTAGGGATGGCATAAATGCACTTATAACCCTTTACTTAAGCAGGAGAAACAGGGAGCTGCCACTCGGTATCATCTGAGAAATTGTCCGTTTTAAGGACTTAGGCAAACTTGGATCCCTCCTTTAGAACCGCATTCGCCCATTGGATAAAGCATTAGGTTCGGATGTCGATGTTAGTAAGATTAGACTCTTTTCTTCGAGGCATCTCCATACCGCCCGAATGCGGAGCATGTTAGTGTAGATGTGCCCTAGTGCCATTCTTGTTATCTAAAAATGACATTGGACTTTTATCCCTATGGTAATTAAATATTCATTTAAATAGAGTGTTTGTTTGTTTTAGTATTTACCATTTAGCATTATGTTAAGTAAATTTATTATCAAAAGTTGATAAAATGAGCTATAAATTTATTTAGTACATATGCTATAAAATGTTCATATTCAAAAAATTAATATTTAGGTAATATTAATTAGACTATCACTTCTATCTATTTTCCTTGATTAGTATGTTATACTAATAGTGTGAGGTAGTGAGTCTCATACTACTTGATATGAGATATCAGAATAGACATGTGGATACTCATGTGATGGGTGGATTGAACAGTGACATTAGTTTTGTGATCGTAAGGATATTCACTTATAGTCAACGATCACAATCTAGGTCATAATGGTGCATATAGTCCTTTGACCTGAGGTGATATGGTCATCCACATTTAAGTGGTTAGGGTTTGTTACCGCTTACATGTGTTAATTACACATAGGTATATGGCTTGTGATGGCTCTATTAAGTTAAATGTAGGGATGAATGTTCAACCAAGATGGGATTCATTGCCTGGAGTGAACCGAGATAAGATCCTATGCTGTCTAAGTTTTTTCTTGATGAATAAGTTCCTGGCCAGAATAAACATAACACAGTTTGAAAGAGTTTTAGTGCTAGAAAAGTGTTTCTAGTTTTATGTTTTATTAAGAATTAGAACTTAAGATGAGGTCATATGATACAGCTATTAGAGTTTGACTAAACCTTAACCCTAGGCTATATCAGGATTTTCTAATGAAGGAATTTTAGTGCACGATAATTATGACCAAAAGGGTTCGTGTGAATCAATATATGCATTCATGTCTAATTGGGTAGTTATGATATTAATGCTAGGGGTCACTCATAACTTATGAGAACCAAATGTGTATAATTAGGATTTTCACATTTAGACTTGAAAGGAATTCAAATAATATCAAGTGTTGATATTATTTTCTCATTGCCAATTCGACATAAACCTAGTAAGTCACACCTAAAAGAGTTTTACCATTATTGATTAAAGTCTTTAACCAATTAATTAAGATTAATGGAATTGAATTTATGCTTAAGCAATGATTCTAGTATATCATGAAATCTAATTCAAGTAAGGGTTAAATTATTAATTTATACTTAATTAATATGATATATTAATTGAAGTATTAAATTAATAATAAATTTTGTTTCTGTTTGGACTTGGATTAATGGCCCAAGTAGTTTGGGCTTAGCCAAAAGTATATTGGACCAAAGATTAATCTAAAGTATTGAGAAAGCTCATGAACCTAATCTAGGCCCATTTGTTTTATGGATTGGGCTTAGGCCAAGTGTTGGCCCAATTACCAAGCCCAAGTCCATAAAATAATAATGTCAAATTTGGCATATTAGGCACATTATCTTTAATGTGTAGATTGTTGACTTTGGCAAATAAAAGATTAGATCACATAGATAAATGTGAGAGTAAATATAGACAAATACATGAGATGTATTCTCTACATAATTCTTACTACACTAATGATATATATAAGTTGCATACTCATTATGTGAAAAGACATGCTTGTGATGTCATGAGACGTTTTCTTTTCTCTACATAAATAACCTAAGAAAAGTTCTAATGTTAAGTGATGAGAATATGAAATAAAAGAAAAGAATGTAGAGAATTGTGAAAACACATCACAATAGAAACAACTTCTACACAAAAAAACCTTAAGTGTTCTTGCAAAGAATTGAGTTAGTGCAAGTTTGTGAGGGTTAATTGAGAGGACACTTACAACTAACTAAAGCAACGCAAAAAGGTGATTTGGTGGAGCTTTGGTGTTTCAAGCTAGAGGCCTTACATTTGGGAGGCTAAAGCATTTGATTCAAGAGTTGAACCAAAAGCACTCAGAGCTTGTAGATCTTAACTATTGTGATCTTCATCAAACTAGGAGTTGGTAAGTTTTCTTAAACTTAGAATTTCCTAGGTTGATGCTTATATATGTTGTTTTGTATTTAGTTATGTGTAAGATGCAAAATGGTTTCATGGGAATGGAATTCTTCATGTTATGAAGGGTTATGTTAGCAAAACTTTTAAAATTTTGCCCTACTTAGGCTTGTGCTCACCACACATCTTTCTAATGCCTAAGTTGTATAACTGATTCCATCAGAGTAGGGCAGGCCTTACTTTATTTTACAGTGCTTCCAAGAACTATATACTATTATACATTAACCACTACATGCAAATGCAAACACAATATATACACATAAGCACAAAGCAATATGAAAGAATGATGCATGACATGGCAAAATGACATAATATTATAATGATGCATGATTATGATAAATACAAAGCTAATATCCATATCATAGCACACATGGTATAGACATGGCATATTTACATGTTATAGCAATAGCACACAAGCATGGCATAGAATTATAAACATGCAATCATAATAATGCTATATGATGCATGAATCATATGAACATTGAAAATATGTAATAACAAAGAAACAATTTATTCATGGCATGACAATTATAGCAAAAATCATGTAATGGAAAAATATGAACATGCTAATCAAGAAAATAAATAATAAGCAATAAATTAAAAGAGATGAGAGATGATAATGGTTAACACATTTCGTGAATATCCTTCATGATTGCTCGACATTTTGAGTTTTGGGGCCATAAAACATTTTATTTGGAAAAAATTAAGATAAATAACTTCAAAAGCTAAAAAGAAGATAAAATGATTAAAAGAAATGAATTTAGCTTCAAAAAGAAGTAAAAATAAATAATTTTTGAGAATCTAAATTGAAAAGAGTTTAGGAAAACATTTCGAAATAATTTTTGGTTAATTATGTGAACCATTAGTTCAAAATATAACTCTCCATCAAGTTAGGCCTCAAAATGTGAATTTTGTACCTTGGGTGGACATTTCTCACATCATAAATTATTGAACACATAATCAAATTATTTGTTTGAAAAAATCAAAAAGAAAGGAAATTGTGATCCATATTCTTGCATTTGGAGGATTTTTGTGATCATCAAAGAACACAATAATAATACAAAAAGATAGTAAAATAAAAGAATTTTAAGGAAATCATAAATAAGATGTGAAATGAGTAAAGGGTTGTAAGTGCATTTATGCCATCCATAAGCTCTTTTAATACTCTCCTCACTAACCCTCTATTTTTCTGTAATAAGGAAAAAAGATCTATGATCCAAAGAGTGCCGAGTTGGACTCACTGGTGTCAATAGCCATAAAGTGCCTTATACATACGAATTTTGGATTGACTAAGTTTTGAATTAATTTCTATTCACTTTCATCTTTCTCTGATGTCAATTTTTTATTTTCATGAATTCAATGAATAAGTTTACTCTTCACATGGTACATAATATATCCTTGACCTCGAGTTATTATTCTAATTTTTAGTTCTTAAGCTTAATATTAAATGAAGATTAGAGTAGCTAGTCAAGTTAAAACTACACAATGAATTTGGTTCTTCATATCAATATGTTATTTTCATGTTTGCTTGAGGACAAGAAAAAGCTCAAGTGTAGGGGAGTTTGATAAGCATGAAAAATGCTTTACTTCCCCTCTATTTTTTAACCCAGGTAGCTTATATATGCCTTACACACATCCTGTGATGCTGTGATAAACATGAGGTAATTCATTTTGTATTGCACTATCAAGGCCTTATATATTCAAAAATAATCTTAAAGATGTTAGTGGATTGAATAACATAAATGAATAAACATTATTTAATCAATTATATAACTAGATAATAGAAAGAATACTGACCTTTTGCATATTTGAAATAATTGTATATCCTTGTCCATCTCCAAAAGGAAGATCACACTTCAAGCATCTTAAAACC
>CATIWK010228727.1:0-13280 GCA_949634005.1 Mallotus japonicus
TAGTTAATTAGTATTTAGACTTTATTAATTAATAATTAGATTTTATTCTTTGTTTGAATTATTATTCCTATTCCAATTTGGTTTGCCTAAACATCTAAGTAATTATCCTATTAATATAAAATTTACCAATTCCCAGTGTTCGACACCCTTCTCCTCTATACTAAGTCCTAGAGACTAGGGTAATACAATTTGACCCGCTTCATTCCATAAAACATAAAATTAAAAACAACTAAAAACAAACATAAAATAAACATTGTTCAAGCTAGAACCAAACATCATAAAAATAAAAACAAAGGCTTCACTCTTCGCCTTCCTCCTAGGATGAGGAGTCTTGTTCTTCCATCTCTTCATCATGTGGGAATGGTGGTGGGACAAAATTCTGCGAGCTAAAATAGGCACTAAGGTTATGATTGATCATGCTCAATGTGCGATTCATTTGCCTTGAAGTGTGACCCATTCTTTGAACTTCAGAATTCAGCTCTCCCACATTAGAGTCTATAACTCCAACTTGCAGCTCCAAGTTATCTAGCCTCTCCATAACATCATTTATAGAAGCATCTTCCTCTTCCTCCTCTTCTTTTTCTTATTCTTTCGGAGGTGCAGGTTGGATAAGAAAGGTTCTCCCTGTATGGTCAACTCTAACCAAACCCATAGCTTCCATCATGCTAGTGTTAATGAAGTGACGACCCTTGACTTTTTCAAAAGGCATGCTCTCAATGTCAAAGTTTAGGTACTTAGCTATGACAGTTACTAATCCTCCCACTTTGATAGCACTAGTTGCCTTTGCAGCAACATCTCTCAATTTCCCAGCTAAGACATGACACACATTGAGCTTTCTATCATTAACCATGCAATATAAAATGTTAAGCTCGGTGGTAGTAACCATGGAGTCGCCCTCTTTCCTTGGAAACAAGGAATGAGCCATGAGCCTATGTAGATATTTCAATGTGGGCGATCAAATCCTAGATTCTTTTGCCAATCTAATCCTAGATTCTTTCACCGATCTAGCCTCATAGAACACTCCCCTTTCCTCTGTTAATTCTCTCCAAAACTCATGCCTATCATATACAACATTAGCATCTTGATTTTTGGGAAAATGAAATACTTCATTAAGTTTAAAAAAGCTTAAAGTTTGTTCCTCATTCCCCAAATGAAAAGTAAGCATGAGAGTGTGGTCATTAAATTCAAAAGAAGAGAGAAACTCACAAGTGGGTATGGCATAAGAAGGATTTTGCATCAAGATAAAATCATTCCACCCCATCCTATTGATATACAAATTAAATCTCCTCTAGTAACCCAATTTCAATCAAGGATGTAGCACTCAAATACCTATTTGGCACAATCTTCCTACCCATCATTTTTTGAAACTTATTCCTATGCTCACCATGCCTAAATTGAATTTGAGTAGGGAAGGTTTTTACCATTTGTTCTTCGCTAACATCACCCGGATTATCGGAATTACCACCATGTCTTGCTCTTTTGGAAGGAGGATTGGTCTTCTTCCTTGTTATAATCTTCTTCCTTTATTCTCTCTCCATGGTGAATTCTTAGAGATAAAGAGTTGAGAGAATTTATGTAGTGGAAGATGGTGTAGAGAATGAATTATGAGAAAGAGGTGAGAAGATGGGGGTTTATATAGAGGAGGTGGGGTGATAAGGAATTGGGAAAAGTTAATGGGTATTTGAAAAAATGGTCAAGCGTTAGGTTTTCTAGGGCTTAGGAAGTGGGTAAAGTGGTCAAAGTTAGAGTCCCTAGGGTTTTGGGAAGTGGGGAGTGTTGGGAAGTGAAAAAGTCCACTAAAAAAATAAATTTACATCTTTTTATAAGTGGGACAGCAGGGATGCAAGGCCGTGTGCATTGGAACGCACGGTCATTCGACCTGTAATGCATAAATTGCAACATCGTAAGGTGCACGGTCGTGCGACCTATATAAGAAAAATTGTGGCGACGTTAAACACACGACCATGCACAAATTGCACATGGCCATGCGACCTGATCATGCATAATCCACAAAAATTGCTAAATAAGCACTTAACACAACATAGACAAGCAATGTATCACAATTATGACTTACACATCACACTAAACAACACTCCACATAAATTCAACTTACAAAAGTTCTTCTAGAGCTCCAATTTTTCCTTTACTTCCTGCAATTGAAAAGAAATAAACATCAAAAATAGAATAAATTTGCAAAAACATAAAAGAAATGATCAAAACAAAACAAAATAAAAATAATCTTGGTTGAGCCCCCAAGAAGTGCTCTTTTAAGGGTCCATGAGCTAGACCACCATGTTGATCATCCAATTGATTCCTTCAAGTACGAAACTTGATGGAATTTCACAAATGTGCCTCCATGGTACAACTTCAACCTCTATCCATTCACTTTGAATGTGTCTCCTCTTGTGTTGCACAATTCCACAGCTCCATGAGGATATAAATGAGTTACTATAAATGGTCCTGTCCATCTACTCTTTAACTTCCCAGGAAACAACAATAATACTTGATCGCCTTCCTTGAAATTTTTCACTCTAACTCTTGCATCATGCCACCTCTTTGTGCGTTCCTTATAAATCTTTGAATTCTCATGGGCATTCTCTCTAATCTCCTTAAGTTCACTCATCTGAAGTAATCTCTTCTCAACTGCCTTCTTAAAATTAAAATTCAAGGCCTTCACCACCCAATAAGCTTTGTGCTTGAGTTCAACAGGAAGATGACATGCTTTGCCATAAACTATCCTAAAAGGAGACATCCCAATAGGTGTTTTGTAAGATGTTCTATATGCCCACAAAGCATCATCTAGCTTCCTTGCCCATTCTTTTCTTGATTTGCTCACTGTTCTTTCTAAGATTTTCTTCAACTCCCTATTGCTCACTTCAACTTGTCCATTTATTTGAGGGTGATAAGGCGTAGCTACTCTGTGCTTCACCCCATATCTGGCCAATAATGTTTCCATGTTTTTGTTGTAAAAATGTGTTCCCCCATCACTTATGATCACTCTAGGCATACCAAACCGAGAGAACAACTTCTTCAAAAACTTACAAACAACTCTTGCATCATTCATTGAGCATGCTTGAGCTTCTACCCATTTGGAAACATAATCGACACACGCAAGAATGTAGTTGTTACCCTCTGACAAAGGAAATGGCCCCATGAAGTCAATGCCCCATACGTCAAATATTTCAACCTCTAGAATTCTAAATTGAAGCATTTCATCCTTCTTTGAGATATTACCACTCCTTTAACAAGCATCATAACTTATAACAAAGTTTTTAGCATCTTAAAAAAGTGTAGGCCAGTAGAACCCTGCTTCAAGAACTTTAGCAGTTTTTCTCTATGATCCATAATGTCCCCCATTGACATTCCTATGACAATGATACAAAATTGACCCAACTTCTTCCGTTGCTATACATCTCCTCACCATTCCATCATTGCACAATCTCCACAAAAATGGTTCATCCCAAATGTAGAATTTAGAATCACAAAACAACTTTTTCTTTTGCTGAGGAGGGAACTCTTTTGGTATTATTCCACTTGACAAGAAATTTGCTATATCAGCAAACCATGGAGTACCCACGTGAGATATGGCCAAAAGCATCTCATCTGGAAATAATTCCTTGATCGGTTCTTGATTGTCCTTCTCCTCTTAGTCTGCATCTAGCCTTGATAGATGATCAGCTACTACATTTTCAAAGCCTTTCTTGTCTCTAATCTCAGTATCGAATTCTTGCAACAAAAGTACCCATCTAATGAGTTTTGGTTTAGAATCTTTCTTGCTCATCAGGTATTTTAATGCTGCATGATCCGCATAGACAACCACTTTAGAGCCAAGGAGGTAGGATCTGAACTTGTCAAAAGCAAAAATAACAGCCAACATCTCTTTCTCTGTAGTAGCATAATTCAGCTGTGTATCAGTTAATGTTTGGCTTGCATAGTAGATCACATGCAGTTTCTTCTCCTTTCTTTTACCAAGTACAGCTCCTATTGCGTGATCACTTGCGTCACATATCAATTCAAATGGTAGACTCCAATCCAGTGCCATTACTATAGAAGCTAAGATAAGGGCTTCTTTTAACCTGTCAAAAGCCAATTTACACTCATCAGTAAAATCAAAAGGTGAATCTTTTTCAAGTAACTTACATAGGGGTTTTGAGATTTTTGAAAAATCCTTGATGAACCGCCTATAGAAGCCTGCATGGCCAAGAAAACTCCTGACTCCCTTCACATTTGTGGGGTACTGCAGCTTCTCAATTACCTCCACCTTTGCTTTGTCAACTTGAATGCCTTGAGCTGAAATTTTGTGTCCAAGAACAATGCCCTCATCTACCATGAAATGACACTTTTCCCAATTCAGCACCAAATTTTTTTCCTCACAGCATGCTAGAACTTTCTCCAAATTACTCAGACATCCTTCAAATGAATTTCCATAGACAGAAAAGTCATCCATGAAAACATCCATGATCTCCTCTACCAAATCTGCAAATATGGCCATTATACATCTCTGGAATGTCGTAGGCGCATTACATAATCCACATAGCATCCTCATGTATGCAAATGTGCCATAAGGACATGTAAAAGTGGTCTTCTCTTAATCTTCTAGAGCTATTGTAATCTGATTGTACCCTGAGTACCCATCTAGAAAATAATAAAAGGCATGTCCTGCTATCCGCTCCAACATTTAATCAATGAAAGGTAAAAGTAAGTGGTCTTTTCTTGTGGATGCATTCAGCTTTCTGTAATCGATGCACACTCTTCATCCACTTACAACTCTTATAGGAATGAACTCCCCTTCCTCATTTTTCACAATTGTTATACCAACCTTCTTTGGAACACACTGAATCGGACTCACCCATGAACTGTCTGAGATTGGATAGATGATTCCTACATCAAGAAGTTTGACTACTTCTTTCTTCACCACTTCTTGCATGTTTGGGTTTAGCCTCCTCTGCCTTTCAATGGTTGGCTTATGTCCGTCCTCCATCAGGATCTTATGCATGCAATAAGAAGGACTGATACCTCTTATGTCTGAAATCTGCCAACCAATTGCTTTTATTCTCCTCCTCAGCATCTCCACTAATACATCCTCTTATTCTTTGTTCAGTTTAGAGGATATGATCACAGGTAGTGTTTTCTCTTCTCCTAGAAAAGTGTACCTTAAATATTGGGGTAAAGGCTTCAAGTCTAATTTGGGTGACTTTATGGTTAAAGGTGTTATGGGTTCAGTGTTTGGTAATTTCATGTGTGGTATGTGGGATTGGTGTTTGAGGTATACTTCACCTTGGGAGGATTGTACCTGTAAACACTTCTCAATATTCTCATTTTCCACAGACTTTGCCAACCTCCTTCGTTGGACTTTACTCACACATTCATCAAGAACATCTACTCGCATACAATAATCTTCATCATTAGGATATTTCATGCTTTGATAAATATTAAATATGCAACTCTCATCCCCCACTCTCAATGTGAGAGTTCCATCATAGACATCAATAATTGCTCTTAAATTGTAAAGAACATACCAAGGATCAATGGAACTTCCTCATCCTCTTCAAAGTCGAGGACTACAAAATCAACTGGAAAACTAAATTTCCCAGCCCTTACTAGCACATCTTCCATTATGCCTTCTGGTTCCTTCATTGTCCTATCTGCATGTTGCGATTTGATACTTGTAGGTTTAGCTTCCCTTAGCCCCAATTTCTTGTAAACAGACAAAGGCATAAGATTAATAGAAGCCCCTGAATCACATAGAGCTCTTTAAAATTATAAATTTCCAATAGAACATGGAATAGTGAGACTCCCTAGATGCTTCCTTTTTAAAGGAAGTTTATTCAAGATGATTGCACTATATTCCTTTGTGAGTATGACTGTCTCATACTCCTGCAACTTCCTTTTATTAGAAATCAGCTCCTTCAGAAACTTGGCATACTTTGGCATTTGGGAAAGACATTCCACAAGAGGCATGTTGATGTGAAGCGCCTTAACCTTTCCAAAAATTTTGCATACTGATGATCATGCTCTTATTTCTTTAAACTTTAGGGTAAGGAACTGGAGGTACATAATGCTTCACAAGTGGTGGTTCTAATTTCTCAATGACTTGTTCCTCATTTTTGCCTTCTTTTCTTATTCCCTTTCCTTGTGCACTTCAACCCATTCATTCTCCTGTTCTTTCTCCTCTTCCTTCTTCTTTTCTTTCTCATATTCCATAGTTACTTTTGGGGTTTGAACTTCTATTCCACTTCTTAAGGTGATAGCCTTCAACTGCTCTTTCTGATTCTTTTCAGTGTTGCTTGGCAAAGACCCTTGATTCCTTATTGACAAAGAGTTTGCCAATTGCCCTATTTGTACCTCTAAATTATAGATAGAAGAAGAGTGATTCTTGAACATAAGCTGAGTGTCTTGGTACATCTGCTCAAATCTTCTTTCTAATCTCTTTGTTGCTTCATCTTATTAGTTCATTTTTGTAGACATTAGATCCATAAACTTCTCCAATTTGCTCTCTAAAGAAGTCCATGAAGATGAACCTTTTTCTTGAAAATTGGATTGGTGAAGTTGTGCATTCTGCCCTCCAAAAACTGGTGGTGCTTGTGGCCTCCACTGGTTATTTCTTTAATTACTCTAAGAGAAATTAAGATGATTTCTCCAACTCAAATTGTAGGTATTTCCATGTACTTGGTTCTGCTATCCCTTGAAGTTGTTCACATAGTTCACATTCTCCATTGACAGTCCTTGCATTATTTGGCATTCAATAGTTGGATGTCCACCCTGGCATAATTCACAAGAAGCAGACAAATTAGAAATTGCATTAACACTCATTTTGTCCATCCTCTTGGATAAAGCATCCATCTTTGCATTAAGCATTGTCAAGCTATCAACTTCAATTGCTCCCCCTCTCTTTGGAATAGTCCTCTCGCTAGACCATAAGCTTTGAGTGTTAGCCATCTCTTCAAAAAGCTCTAAGGCATCTTCTGGAGTCTTGGACATAATAGTTCCTTCAGCTGAGGCATCTATATTCACTCTGACTACAGGGCTGACTCCTTTGTAGAAAGACTGCACTAAATCCCATGAAGGAATTAGCTGTGGTGGACACTGTCTCTGAAGATCCTTGAACCTATCCCAGCATTCATAGAAGCTCTCATCCTCTCTTTGATAAAAAGAGTTGATCTCGTTTCTGATTTTGAGTACTTTAGCTGGTGGAAAGTACTTGTTGAAGAAAGTAGTGTAAAGCTTTTGCCATGTGTTTATGGAGTTAGGTGGCAAGCTAGTGAACCACCTCTTGGCTCTATCCATCAAAGAAAATGGAAAGAGGATAAAACGAATTACTTCTGGCTGCACTCCATTCATCTTGAAGGTTGAGCAGTACTCCAAAAATTAAGTTATGTGACCAATTGGATCCTCATGTCGTAATCCACTAAACTGTGAGTTCTAAATCATCTGAATCATGGTGGGTTTAATTTTAAAATTGTTTGCTGCTACCGTCGGCCTCACAATTGGAGTTTGATCACCTTGGACATTGGGACTCATAAAATCCCTCATAGTTCTCTGGCCATTCTGCCCGTTCTGTTCGTTTTGAGGCGGGTCTCTTGCTTCTTTGCCTCCGTTCATCTTGTCTCTATTTTGCCTTCTCCTTCTACAAACAGTTCTTTTAAGCTCTAAATCAAGTGGGATTAACTGGGCTCCTTGTCTAGTTGCACCACGTGTTGCGTGCATACACTAACACAAGTTCCTGTAAAAACCATACAATATCACTTCACAAATTTAAAAGAAAGTCTAAATCAAACAACACAAAATTCTCAACAATATCAATCTTGACAATCCCCGGCAACGGCACCAAAAACTTAATGGGTAAAATCGTACAAGTAGTAATTAAATATCAATCCCACAGAGATTGCAAATTGAGTACCGTAATACTAATTGTGTTTGTTTGTTTAAACAACGAAAAAGGGTATTTTAAATTAAACTAAAATTAAACTAAGATTAAACAAAAGAAATCTGAATTAAATAACAATCAATTTAAAGAGCTAGGGTTCTTATTACCAATTCAACTGTTACTAAAGATCAATTAACTCCTAAGTCATACCTAACCTTAATCCAATTTGAGGGTATCTAAAGAATCATAGACTTTCCTCCTAAGACAACCCTACAATTAACCTAGTAAATTGACATCTTAAATTTTTATAGCTCTCGTATACTAAGTGTTTGGTTAACCCGGTTTAAGCACCAACCCTTAATCAATATTAGTTGCTTAAATGTTTCTCAACTAAGAAAGCATTTAACAGGTTATTATTTAAATCCAATGCAACCTATCTCTTGATCAAGTTTTATTGTGTAAATTCAATCAAAGGGTGATCAATCCTATGAAGACATTAAGTTCAATAACAACCAAAGGATTTAGATTAATGGCTTAGGTTTAATTGCAATTATCACATGGTTGAATTGTAACAAGAACCCTAACAAAGAGTTTAGCTACTCATGTTAATTATAAGAGAAAGAGATGAAGAGTAAAAGAAAATAGACATCATCATTAATCAAGAATAAAGACGAATAAACACAATTGTTTAGAAGACCCCTTGTTCAATAGAAGGCTTATCGTTCTTCAATCTTTATTCTTAATCTCCTAAAACCAACATGAACAAGAAATGTCCTTGTTCTCTCTAAATATGATAAAAGAAACTGTAACATGAAAAATAGAAAAAAGGCATAATGTTTTGTTTCTGGAGGCTACACCCTTATAAAACCCTAGCCTCCAGCCCTAGGTTTGTTGCCTTGTGAAATCTCCGTCTTATCCCTCAAAAATCAGCAATTCACTTTAAGCTCGAATTTCCCATCAGCAGGTCGCACGGCCATGCTTGAAATGCGCATGGTCATGCACAGCTTGATTTCTTTAATTCTCTTAATCCAGCCTTTATCGCTCCTTTGCATGCTCCTTTGACCCAATCAGAACGTCCATGACTCCCATGTAACTTTCCTCTACTATTCTTTGACTTCCTAAACGCACAAAATTAACCAAAAATAAACCAAATAATACTAAAAATAAATAAACACACAAATCATGCGACAAATACTCAACTAAATAAAAACTACATAAAAGAAACACCAATGCAACTAAAATTACATCTAATCCTAATACATTGAGTGCTTAAAATAATGCAATTTTTACACTCATCATCTGCTCTCTTCTCTTCTTTTCTCTTCTTTTCTCTTCTCTTGTCTTCTCTTCTCCGATTATTAACGCTCTCTATCTTCTCTTCTTTTCTCTAGTCATGAGACACTTTCTTTTTTCTTTTTCTAGCTTTTTCTTTTCTCCGGCCATCATCCATACCTCCTTTTTTTCTGCACTTTGTTTTTTTTTTTTTTGGACCAGTGGCTCTCAAATGCTTCAAAACTAGGGAGAATGATGTCTCTCAAATGATTCAAAACCAGGGAAGATTTATGAAAGTTACACATTTATTCTTTTGAAATTCAATAGCTGCTCATTCTTTTTCTTCTTCTTCTTCTTTTGTATTTTTTTAGAATGAATTTTGACTACAATTTCTTTTGTTGTATTTGTTTAGTTTGTGCATATGAATTCATTAGTTGTAATGGAAAGATTCATGTGTTATTTATTGCAAGTTCATATGTTATTAAATAAAAGATTAAATTGAATGTGAACCTGCAGTGAAGGTCTGTGAACCTGCAAGTGAAGGTCTGTGAACCTACAGGTGAAGGTCAGTGAACCTGTTGGTGAAGGTCAGTGAACCTGCTGGTGAAGGTCAGTGAACCTGCTGCAAAATTCTTTGATCTTGACCTGCATGTTCATTTGAACCTATAGGCAAAGGTCAATGAACTTGCAGCAGACTCATTGATTTTGGCCTGGAAATTCATTGATTCTCATGAACATACAAGTGAAAATTAATGAACTTCATTATTTTGATCAATTAAACTATTAATTACAACAAGTATAAAGAGAAATTAACTAATTAAAATAAAGTTTAACATAGAAAAAAAGAGGGCATTTAATATGAAAAAAAAAAACGTTTGATGCTATGTATAAAAAGAGAAGAAGAAGACTTAGAGTTGGAAACTTAGAGCTGGAAAAAAAAAGTGAATTTCAATAACTGTTCAACCAATAAAAACTTCGAGCTGGAAAAAAGAAGAAGAAGAAGAAGAAGAAAAAGAATATGACAATAAAAAGAGACCTACGCATAAAAAAGAAAAGTGCGCTTTTATTATTCACACGTGTGATGGACCCCTGGTCCATAATGCAATATGGACAGAGGTCCATGATATAACAATCCGGTTGGGAAGGGATCATTTAATTTTCGTGTTCACAAATAGATGAAACAGAAATTTAATTTTAGATGGAACACCTTCTGTCCAAATGTTATCTTCATGAGGACCATGATGTTAGGGTAGATGAGATATTATTGGTTAAATATTTTCAAGATCACCCAATTATATTTTTATTGCAATTTGATTACTAAATTTTAATTTATTTTATTATGATAACCCAATTTTAATTTTTTTCAAAAATGGTACTGTCCAAAATTTTTATTCCTTTAATTTTATCTTTTTCAACTTAGTCCAGAATTACAAAGAATTTTAAAAATTCATTCTCTTACCTTTTTCTATGATACCACTAAAAGTAAGCTTGCTCTCACTAGGTGCAATCAAGGAGTTACTCAAGCATCAAGAAAGATGAGATCTAAAATTTTTTTAATTCTTACAGCTTCATTTGCCAAATATATGTATTTTCTATGGTCTTGAACTAGATTGCTATTGTTCATGTTCACTGTCTTAATAGTAGGGTCAGCAATATAGGAAACTATTTTTTCTTTTCTTAGTTTATACATCTCTTTTTCTGTCACGGGTGCTTTTAGAGCCTTTTCCCTTTCTATAGTATGTAGCATTTTAATCACCAACCTGTCTACTTCAGTGGCCAAAACTTGTATTTCTTATGATGAATCACCAAGTATTCCCTTAGCATGAAATTGCTCGAGGAGTTTATTCACTTCATTTAGAACCTAGGAGATGATCTAAAATTATAATAATTATATTAAGGCCTATTGGTGCCAAAAATTACAATTTTTTGACTTTTTTGCATATTTATACCAAACTTTAAGACTTGACAAAATGACTAAATGACTAAAGCAAGATAGATAAAAAAACCTGGAACAACAAATCGAAAAAAAAATGCATACAAATCTGCACTTTAGAAACAATGATCAAGAAAACGAGGTAGAACTGTGAAAACTAAACATAAAAAAGATTACAGCCAAGCAATAAAGTCACTGCTCCTATGCACTCCTTGCTTAGCAAGTGCATCAGCCATGAAATTATTTTCCCGCAATGAATGAACGGTAAAAATATACTGAAAACTGACATTAAATTATCAATAAGACACAACTCGTTGTGCATTTTCCATGGCAAAGCATCATGAGCCTGATTTATCCAAGCAACTATGTTTGCAGAATCATATTCAATAGTGATTTTAGCGTTAGAGTAATCGAACTGAAGAGACAATAGCTGAAGAGCTTTCCTTATGGCAATCACCTCGGCTAAGTTTGAATCCATAATGCCACAAGGGATGGAAAAAAAAGCATTTAAAAAACCCTGCATGGTCCCTAAGGACGCCATTAGCACCAGCCAATCCAGGCTTCTTGATCGATGAGCCATGGACATTCCACTTTAACACACCAAAGGGAGGCGGCTGCCAACCAGAAGTAACTGCCTCGGCTTAGGTAGAGGGAGAAAATTTCAAATCGCCTCCACCGCAAGCCAAAGATCCTAACTGTGCAAAATACCTTTATCACCTAAAGCTTTGATCCAAACTTTAGCTCTATGGATAATGAGAAAGAAAGTTCTGGTGGTATCAAAAGATCCTGCACTAAAAACAACAGCATTCCTTTCCAACCAAACAGTCCACAAAGCCGAAAAGAAAAGAATCATCCATACTTTTTTTAAAAGGAGCCAAAAATAAATCCTTCCCATTGAACAAATAGATCCCTCAAGGTGGTAGGAAAAACCCATTCCACACCCCGCCAGTTAATTAGACCATACCAGATAGGACGAACCGAAGAACATAAGACAAAAAGATGATTGATAGATTCAACTTCCAAATGACAAAATGAACAATTAGAAATGGAAGCACCAATCATACCTTTCCGAAGAAGCATATCTTTAGTGTTTAATTTCTGCA
This sequence comes from Mallotus japonicus, assembly GCA_949634005.1. NCBI lineage: Eukaryota > Viridiplantae > Streptophyta > Magnoliopsida > Malpighiales > Euphorbiaceae > Mallotus > Mallotus japonicus. The sequence goes on from CATIWK010228727.1 coordinate 12,176, forward strand.
GAAGTGCCATCCAAATAATGATTTCTACCTTTGGAGGGGCCAAACTTTGCCATACTCCATGCACCAAGGGGACAGACATAGATATTGAACCAGAAAGTGCAGCATTTATAGTAAATTTAACAGAATAAATGCCCTTATTATCATACACCTAAATAAGTTTATCATTACGATTATGAGAGTAATTTAAGTTATTTAAAAGGTCATAAAGGGAATTAGTTTGGTCAAGTTCCTATGATCTAAGTTCCCTAGACCATCGTAGATTCCACACCCAATGCAAACCATCCCAAAAACCTATATCCTTCACTAAAGAGGACTGGTCTAAAGATACATTAAAGACACAGGGAAACCTCTCTTTTAATGGAACTTCAAAAACCCAAATATCCTCCTAAAATCTAATACGGTCCCCTTTTCCCAACAAGAACTTAACACCATCACAGAAAGGCCTCTCATTCATTGTAAGCCAAATTTATTTCCAAAAAGGAGAAAAATGGGAAGAGGATATAAGAGATTGAGGGAACATACCAGGTTGTAAGACATATTTCTCTATGATTACCTTTTGCCAAAGAGCCTGCTCCCCATTATTATTCATTATTTTCCACAACCATTTGAATAGAAGCGCCTTATTTTTCCCGAGCAGACAACCAACACCTAAGCCACCCAAATTTTTTGGAAGTTAAATAAGATCCCATTTTACACAACACATTTTCTTTTTTTCTTCACATCCACCCCAGAAAAAATTTTAAAACAAGGAATTATTTTTTTGGCAACGAATTTTGGAAGCCTAAATAAGGACAAATAGTAGAGGGGTAAACTATTAAGACACGATTTGATTAATGTTAACCTTCCACCGAAAGACATAAATTTTGACTTCCATAAAGCCAATCTACTCTTAATTTTTGACAAAATAGGCTCCCACACCTTCTTCTTTCTTGGGTTGATACCCACAGATAAACCAAGGTATATAACAGGGAGAGAGACAGAATTACACCGAAGGGTAGAAGTGGCAGAGTCAATCCATTCTTCATCAACATTAATACCCACTAGTGCACTTTTATTGAAATTTACCTTCAGGCCTGAAACCAAAGAAAAGCAATGAAGGATTCTT
>CATIWK010228759.1:0-12095 GCA_949634005.1 Mallotus japonicus
AACACAATTACTCTGCTGAAAACTGCAATGTATAACAAATGCATCTCTATATTAAAATTAATGAAGCTACATTCAAAACTAATGAAACTCTACTTAATAACACAAAAAAAAAACACATAGAAATCAAATAAAACCTAAAAATCTAATAAATCAAAAAAAAAATAGCATCTACAACAATTTTAAGCAAAAAAATCATTATTTTGCTTAAACATTAAAACTTACCTAAATTCTCACAAATCACATTCTCACAAACAGCATTATCATCTGACATCCGATCATCCATTTGAAAACTTCAACAAAAATAATCTCGAAAAGAACAATAATGATCTTTTTTGAAGAAGAACAGAAGAATGAAGATCGAACGCAAATATCGAATGCAACAGCTACGTGAATTCAAAAACAAAAAGAAGAAGAACAAAAATCTCTAGAAAAATCTCGCGAAAGAAGGAGAAGAAGAAGCTCAAGAAAGAAGAAGAAGAAGAAGAAGAAGAAGAAAAAGAAAAAAAGAGAGTTTCAAAAGAGAAAAACTCTCAAACAGGAAGAAATAAGCAAGAAGAAAATATCACGGTTAACAGTTGTTAACCAGAAAACGTCAAAAAAATAAATAAATAAGCGTGCAATTATTCATTTCACACGTGTTATGGACACCTGGTCCATCTTGCAACATGGACAGGGGTCCATGATATAATTTGCGCTAGTAGCCACAAGGGTTCTAACTAATTCGGAGTTCAACTCAAGTAGAATCATAAGAGAGCAAAGCTCTCATAGAATATATTTTCTCCATATATAAAATTCCAACCCGGTACCTTATTTAACAGAATTCAAATTCCTTACTATTTGGATCCACAAATATTGATACATTTGATCATATTTATTTATTAAACTTCATTAATTTTTTAACAAATATTTTTATAAGAATAATAACAACAAAGATAATTGATTTTTTTTAAATCTATGGATAGTTACTTAATATTTGTTATTAAAGGTTAAAATTATTTTTATTAGGATTTTATAATTTTCATGGCATCAGCTTATATTTAAATGAAATTAACTTTTAGAGTCTATTTGATACTATATTGTACCTAATTTTTAAGAATATAAATTTTCATTTTTATTATTTCAATTAATTTTCACAAACTTTTAGTTAAAACATAGTTATATTATAATTTCTTTCAAAGTTGGATTTTTTTTTTTTTATGGTAGATTTTTTTTAACAACTAGATCAAGTGTGGTAGTTAACTGTAATAGCATTGGAGACATTATCAATATAAGTTGCAAAAAAGAGATGAGCATGTATAAAAATTTGAAAACAAAAAAACAATCATAATACTTGAAAAACTTTTGCATCACCTTGAAAAAAGAAACAAAAAATTAATAACATACTCAAAAAGACAAATTGATTTCACTCTATGCTTATAAGACTATCCTAAATTATTAAATTTATGAATGACACTGAAGCTTCTGAGAGATGTCGTGGATGAGCCATCTTGCCATGTAGAAATAGGTTTTTTTGTGTAGAATGTATCCCGTCCCAACTCATGCGTTCTTGCGGTTTAGGACATACAGGTACTCCAGGAGCTCCGCAGATTCTTGCAAGCCTGAATCCACATGTAATCATTGTAGTAATCTCCATATACTATGCTCACATTCACATGCTCCTTTTGCGGTTCTTCAATGGCTTGTTGGAGATGTTCGTTGTGGTAAGTTGCGAGGTTGTTGTTTAATCCCCTCAAGCAACGAAGCTCGTCGTAAGCGGTAGAATCATTGGTCTGGAATCCTGTAAGATATATTGGTAAGCATCGTATTGGGAAATTTCCAGGGACAACCATGACTTTAGAACTAGTGACAGCTTGGACGACTTCTGGGACCATGGACTTCACTTCATCAACTGAAGAATTAAATAAATCCTGCCCACAAGGCAATCTACCGAAGAATGCAGAGGGTTGTTCTTGGGTCAGATTGCCGGTGTCGGATATCGAATCACCAAGTTGGCAAATTTCATCAAAATTACAGGCCTTGAGGCGATATGCATTAGATGCATGAGAAGAAAAAACAATGAGAAAAACGAAGCAAAGAACAAAAGATGAATAGTTAGGCATCGCTGGAGATTTGGGGAGTGTAGATTAGATGGTACTTGTGAACTGAAGGAAAAAATTTGAATGAAAAGCTTAGTGGGTGCATGGCACTATTTATAGATGATACTGATACGTAGATGTGTCTAATCTGTTCAGGATTAGAAATTAATCTAACCTCAAATACAATTAAAAGTTGGATTTTTACCATTTTCCTATTTGGGACTGCATTTGATTAAAGTCCGAATGTCAAATCAAAATCAAAAAAAAAAATGTCAATTCAAAATCCTAATATTATGCGGAAGACAGAGTGCGGCTAAAGTGAAAGAGCCTTGCACTCCTATTTCGTTTAGGAATCATTCCATTATTGGAGTAATGCTTTTTATTTTTCTTTTTTTTTTTCTGCCCTCTTTAATTAATGCAAGTGTAATTTTATTAAACTCGGACAAGGATTATATTAAAAATTGGAGGTGACAACTTGCATGCTAATGATCGAAAGGTCCAGTGGGGAAGGTAATCACTATTTCTACAACTTCATTTGTTAGAATATAAGAAAAAGTTGTGGCCATAATCTGTGGCCCTGCGGGCATCGCAATGGCATTTTGTCAGGTGGTTGTCGCTGAGCTTTCAATTTTCAACCAGAAAATAGCACAAATATCCTGCATAAAGAATCTTATTCTAACTGAAAAAAACAGAACTTCACCAAATTTAATTAAAAAAAAACGCACACATATCAATGCAGATTTCCTCGATGACATGAAGAAACTAGAACCACCTGTTTAATAAATCAATTCATATTTTCTTTACAAAAAGAAAGAACTGGTTATTGACTCTGGAACGGTTCAAAACTACGTATAGGATGAACAGTTCTAGCACCAATAATACAACAATTGTTTTTCATTTCCAGAACAAGAAAGGGTGATTGCTCAACAACCCCCTCAAATGTAGCATAAAAACATAACAAAAGAAAAGTAAACTAAGAAAAAACTAAACCTCCCAAAGGACCTGTATGAAAAGGCTACTAAGAACAATTTCTATGATTTAGCAATACAAAACTGATTTCGAATGGTAATTTTTGAGGTACCGACATCCCACATCTCTGACCCTGTCCAAATAATATGTGCATCCTTGTGTAGGAAACAAATAGGCCATTTTGTTCAGAAAGCGATGATCGATCCATCAATCAATTTTCACTGATGAGTAGATAAGCCTGGTAAACCAGAAGCAGGCATAAAACCCGATTGTACCAGTCAGCACAAAGAATGCATAAGAGACTATCAGCATGTACCCGAAGTACAAGACCCCAGAAACAGGCTTTGTTATCTCAAGCTTTGTAAAGAAGTAGAATGCAGCATACAGGAACAGATAAAGTGCAGAGGATCCTGAAGTCAGGTAAGACCTCCACCACCAAAGGTAATCCTCACTGCACAGCTGGAAGTAGCAAAGCACAATTGTAATCTCAGCACAAGTGACGATCAGGATGATGAAGACAATGAACAGGAAACCAAATATGTAATAGAATTGATGCAACCAAATTGAGGTAAGGATGAAGAAGAGCTCAATAAACACAGCTCCAAAGGGAAGAATGCCACCGATGAGGATAGAGAAGACTGGATTCATGTACCAGGCCTGTTCTGGGATCTGCCTCGGTATCTTATTCGTTTTCACCGGATCTTCAATCGCTGGTTTCTTGAAACCAATATAACTACCAACAAAGACAAGTGGCACTGAGATACCAAACCACAAAACCACCAGGGCAAACATAGTTCCAAATGGCACTGCCCCAGAGGATTTCTCTCCCCATATTAGAGCATTCAAGACAAAGAAAATGGCAAACACTATCGCAGGAAACATGAAAGCTGTTTTGAGGGTGATTTTCCTCCATTCTGTACCCTTGAACATCTTATAGAGACGGGCTGAAGAGTATCCAGCAAACAGGCCCATAAATACCCACAGAAGGAGCATGGCTGTCATCAACCCACCTCGGTTTGAGGGGGAGAGGAAACCAAGGGCAGCAAAGATCATGGTGACGAGAATCATGCCAAAAAACTGAACCCCTGTCCCAACATAAACACAGAGCAAATCAGAATTTGTTGGAGCCCTGAAAACATCACCATGGACTAATTTCCACCCAGTCTCTTCCTGGGCTTCTTCTTGTGTTTCTAGTTGGTTATACTTGGAGATATCTCGGTACAGTGTCCGCAACATGATCATGGCTACCATCCCCGAAAGGAAAAGAACAATCATCAATGAATTGACAATTGAAAACCAGTGAATCTGATCATCAGCCATCAAAAGATAAGTATCCCATCGTGAAGCCCACTTTACATCACTTTCCTGCAGAATAAATAGCACGATCAAATTGTAGAAAAACACCATTAAAAAGCATTAGTCAGATATCAAACTAGTATAAGTTGACAATTCATCATACAAACATGGAACCAGACCTGGAACTCAACATCATAGGTAAAGATAATCTCCTTCTTATCCTCAACCTCTTGAGGATTTTCCGAGCTAGTAACCAAGCGTTTTGCATGTGGATCACAGGTTGTTAAACGTGTATTCTCGTTCTTCCACTCACCTTCAAATGCATGCTTAACACTAAATTCATCAAAATAAATAGGTCTCAGCATAAAGAAATAGATCATCTTTGAAAACAAGAAGTTCAACACCAGTCAATTCATTCACTAGAGTAAAAGATATCATGAAAACACAACCTGAATGGCTTCACTTCAAATCCAACAATCCTGGCTGAATCTGTCTGAGCATCTTTGTGATATTTAACAGTAAATGCTAAGTGATTGTGAATAAAATGCTTTTGCTCTTTGCTCTGCAAGCAATGATACATATAAAAATCGATAGCATAAGTGCATGGCAATTCTAAAGCAGTCAATTATCAAGACAGAATATGATTGGTCCAGCACTTACTCCAGCATACTGTCCTCTCAGACCTACGTAAAAGCCATGTTGATACACAATGGAATCTTCCTGATCAGGCCTTTGAACGGGGAAAACCAATGGAAGATTGTCCAAGATCCTATTAAGTATTAAATGAAACAAGATAAATCAGAAAAATTGCTACACAAAATTACAATTGTAAGTTATTTGCTGCAAATTTAAGATCTATAGAAATATAGATGTAGAAGTTTCGTGATTGAATGTCTCACATGTTGACCCGATATTCATCATCTATCTTTTCCTTGAGTTCCTTTGTAGTTTTTGCATCAAGTGTTATACGACATACAATTTTGCACATTTGTGGTTCTCTCATTTTAAACTGAAACAAAAAAGCATCTGTCAGCCATGCAGTAGAAATAGCATTGAGCATATACACAGAGGAACATCAAATTATATAAGGCATCTAGCTTACCACATAAGGAGAGTTTTCAATGCGATCACCACGAAGAACTTCCCCAAGATTTTCTGCATTATCAACTATGCGCTCTGGACGACAGTAAGGGAGTGAATAGTATGAATAAGGAAGTTGCGTTTTCGTAGAAGTCAATTTGTTTACTTTCACCTTCAGTTCATCACCCTGTACCAGTGGACATAGAATTAAAACTCAATTCATATGAAGTCACAGTAGCTACAAGACGCACAAGATAATAATTTCAAGGCAATAAAGCATTTATAGCAACCATGCTCTTTCATTAGTACCAAGAGCATAGATAGGTCATTCATTGCAGAAACTTCAACATTAGCCATTAAACATAATATTTTTAGTAAAAGGTTAGCACTTTATGTTAGATTAAGCAAATATACAGATATTATAGCAAACTGGTATTCACCAGGCCGGCTTTGATAGCAATAGGAATAATTTAAAATCAACCCAAGGGATTCGTAACATCCCTCCTAAAAACTTTCCATCTCTTTTATGGGAACAGATTTGCTTATATTTAACAGAAAAAAAATTAGAAGAAAAATATATTCATAATTGTAACCAACAGACAGATTTACACTACTACATTTGTTAAAGCTGAGTTAATAGTTCACTCTAAATTCCAAAAATAAAATCAAAACGCTACACTACTAGCACACCGCCAAGAGCATAATCATTTATAATCACAGATCAAAAGTGTATAATTCTACAATCTCCAATAAATTTCAGAATCGCTCAAAATTGTTGAATTCAAATGAAATTAAAGCCATCCATTTCATTAATTGGCTGTTGCTATACCTCTTAATTCCAAAATTTTATAAAATTCACTGGTAAAAACTAAAAAATTCTATCAATAACACACAACAACTCCATGCAAAAAAAAAAAAATTAAAATCAATATTTAGCCAAAAATTTTAATTAATTAAAATAAAACAGCTAAATCAATGATCCATTCAAATTCAACATAGATCACAGCCTAATTTAATTTAATTTAAAAAAACAACACGGATCGAGAAGAAGAAGAATAATCAAAATTCGAGAATCGAAGACATGAAATCAACAAGATCTAAACCTTAAGAGAAAAAAATTGAAATCGCATACCATATCGAAATCTTCAGGTGCGACTCCAGGTAAATAAAATGAATCGCACGGTACTACTACAAGTACCATAATCAAACCAAAAACACGCATCCATTTTCTCATGGCGAGACTTGCTCTTGCCATCGCACCACACTAACACGCACGCGGGCTTAAGTCTTCGTCGTCTCCTTCTGCTCCTTGTCGCAGTTGTGGTTTTTTTTTTTTTGGCGACGAAGACTGAGTGCAAGTGGTAATGGAAATCGGAGAGAGTGCGCGTATTGGGAGGATGATAATACTAATGGCAACGCACGAGACGAGGATTACAGGAGTAATACAAGTTCATCTTGGGTTCTGTGTTATTTTATTATGCGCGGTTTGATTTCATTACTTGGACTTTTATTGTGCGGTGGAGATTGGATCATGAAAGTTGACGGTGGGTTTTTTTTTTTTTGAACAACAGTTGACGGTGGGTTTGGTTTGGTCATTATTTGTTTTATTATTATTATTATTATTACTACTATTATTATTAGTAGAGAGTCCAAATCATCTGCAACTACTAATCAAGTTATATAATAAAATATAATTTTCATTTTTTAAAAATTCAATAAAATTAATTTATAAATTAACCACCATAATTTATTTTTTTAGCAGTGATTATTCATCTTTTCAAATGTTACAAAATGATTAGATGAAGCAAACATCTTTTGATTTGTTAGTAATTTAAGTCTCCAACTGCAGGTAAAAATATCTATCATTTTTTATTTAAATTTTTTTTTTAAAATTAGTAGAAGTTTAAAAGGTTTTAAAAATAATTTTTTATTTTTTATATACTCTCATTACTATTATTAATACTAAATTGGAAAATTTTAGCACTATTGTGTTTTTAATATACTTTGATTTCACTTTACATTTATCATCACTCAATAAAACTATATCATCCAATGGTGATTATTTGCAAAGAGATAGAAAACAGTGCACCAACTAAATTTTATAATAATTAACGATCTTTCAATTTTATTTTTTATTAATAGAAAAGTCATACCACTTATGTATGCCACTCTTTTAAAATCAATTGAAATTTATTTTCATAAATGGATAACAAAAAATTCAAATTTTTCATCTTATGATACGCTTGAAGAGAAGTGACTGTTAGAACTCTACTACTGGCCATTTTTAATTTTTTTTATTAAAAAAAAGTAAGAATTGTTACTTAAACTTCAACTATATTTTTTAATAATAAGAATACAGTGTCCTATATGCAAAGAGGAAAAGTTGTGTGGTAGGGGAATAATTACTCTAAACCATATTTAGTGTCCTTAAAAAGGTACTTCAACTTGTAATTAATGTAAATCCCGTATTGTTAAGTACGATTAAGGCATCCAATTGTGAATAAATGGAAATGAGTTATATTTCAAATAGAATTAAAGAAACAAATTTAAGGTATAAAATCACTTAGTTTAATCCAAATTAATTAGGAATATAAATTAGAACACACACCAAACACTATAATAGTAGCAGCAAAATTGGTATAATGAAAAATGTGGTGGCAGTGAGAGTGAGTGACCACCACCCTCTGTGATTTTTGTCACTGCAACCACTGCATCTTAGCTGGATTTCTTTTATCAAATCTATTTAAAAATAAAACTGTACTAATGATAATTACGTGTGCACTCTTCTTTCCTAATTTTTTCCGAAATATACAAAACACAAACATCGAGTCAGGGATAAAAAAAATCCAATTAAATTATCTTTTTTCTTTTATCAGGAAAGTAAATAGGAAAGGGATCTGAGTTCTCAACTTCTAAACGGAGCTAATTCCATGACTGAAACTAGTCAGTTCTATGCTGGTAACTCAACATTTAAATGTTTAGAGACGACTTGAACCAAGTGGTGAAGGGTAATTAAATTGTCTCTAAATACAAAGAACAGGGGAAAAAAATCTCTTACTATTGTAACCATCAATTTAAATCACTGTGTAAGGCCTTTTTTTTTTTTTAGCATTGGGATGGAAAATATTTTCATGCTGATGAGATTTGAATTGAAATATAGTTTAAAAATGATAGATAATATTGTTGACATAATTTTTTTTAAATGTTCCTACTTTAATGCCAGATAACTTTTTGTATTTAACAAAATTAGTAGGTGCAGATAAAAAATTATATTAAATAAAAATTTATTAGTAAATTAATAAATTAATTAGTTAAAAATCAATATATAATTTAAGATGGATTAATAAAAAAATTATAATTTTAACATGAAAGATTATATATAGAGAGAGTATAAAAATAAAACTAAAAAGTGATGAGTTTTTATTTTCTAAAAATTACTTAATTAATTTATAATTTTTGTTTTATTAAACTATTCAAGTAATATATTATCCCATATTCATGATTACTAGTTATTATTAAAAATCAAAGCACCAATTGTACATCATTGTGTAAACTTTGTACTTTAGCAGTTAATGCATAGGTAGCACAAAAAGGAACAGACAATGATCACATAAATGCAATTTTGGCATTTCTTTCAAAACAAAATTTAAAAATAAATGCAGTTAATTGATTGCGTAGGGAAGTGTTTACTGCTACTTTAAGGCATGTGCAAGATTCAAGATTCAACTTTGAGCTGGAATTTCTTAGCAAATAATAATAATAATAATCCCATCATGTAGTCAAGTCTAAAAACCATAATTAACAAAATATTATTTTTTTTAAGTAATCACAAGCTAGTCAATTTCTATTCCTAACCCATGTGAGATGATGTGGTCTCCAAAATCTTGTTTCATCATTCCAATATTATACTTCTTACGATTTAATTATTGATGGTTCATCAAACTCATTAAAATATTAAGATATTTTTTTTATCTATAACAAATATATACGTCACCAATAAAGAAATACTATCCTAAAATTATAAACTTCCCTTTAAAAAAAAATTATAAACTTCTACTAATTCAGATTGAATCGGATGAATTTCATTTTAGAGAGACAAACCCCTTTTAGCGTTTATTAAACCATATACAATATTCAAGTGTGAAACCTTAACTTTATGCTTGGATTGAAGGAAAAGTAAGGGGAAGAGACGAAAATAGAAGTTGAATTAATTTTCATTCTATTTGGTTATTAAAAAATTTTAGGAGGAAAAGAAAATTGGAATGGAATTATTCCTCGCACTCCCTTTTTATAAGGTGAAAATCATTACACCCCAATTTTAGAAGGTAAATAAGTTCAACTCCTAAACACGTTATAATTTAAAATTTTATTTCCTTTTCAAATATTTTTTTCTTTTTATTAATTATTTTTAAGTTACCAAAAACAACATCTATAATTCTTAGAGTAATGCGGCACAATTTGTGTCGGCATAAAAGGGTATATTAGAGATTTTATTTCTATTTTTAAGGATAGTATAGTATTTTTGATATATAAAAAAAAATTATTTAGTGACAATTATACCCTATTTGTATTTAGAATTTTTAGAGCATTATTCTTAAATCTATTATTTAAATATGGAAAATAAATCTTGAAAAACAAAAATTTAGATGAGTTGACTTTTCAAATTTTGTCTAATTTAAAAAAAAAATCGCATATCAAAGATTTTCATATGTTTATTAAATAAAAAATATTTATATTTCTAATAAATATATTTCTTTCTTATTATTATTTGTTCACATATATGCATTCTATTTATTTTTTATATTTTATACCAAAAAAATGACTTAGCTTTTAAATTTTTTTGAGTGATTATGATGTATAACAAATTTTATTATCGATTGAAAATAATACTTAATAAAAAAAGCAACATTTGTGTTATCAATTTTTTTAATAAGCCGCAAATATAGATTTAAAGAATTAGAATAATTTATATGTATGTATGTGTGTATGTGTGTGTGCATAATAATAATAATAATGATAATAATAATTTTTACTGTTTTACATTGTGAAATGATCATTTGATATTTTGATCTACAATGTGGAATATTTATGTTTCTTATACTTTTCATCTGCAATGTGGAATATTTATGTTTCTTATATTTTTCTTGTAATGTTGTCACAAAATTTTTTTAAAGAAGAAATTAAATATATAAAGAATTTTATTAATAAAGAGGAAATAATGACAAAAAAGTAAATAATACATTAAATTTTTTTGTAAACTCTAATAAATATATATTTTTATGAAATCGAAATAATTTATATGTATTTTTAAGACACAAGCGTGTGTATCTTAACCACCAATAATTAAAATATATATATATATATATAGTTGGTAGAGTTTTAGTTTTATAATTAGATCGTTACGGTTACCGACTGAATTTCTAATTATTCAAATAAAATTAATAATATATTATTATTTGAGTTGGTGATTTATTTTTTAAATAATAAAAAAAGACTAAAACATGATATTGAAAAATTTTGCTAATACACAAAAAAGATGAATGATTAAGATTTAATATTGATCATATATGAATAATAGTTTGTCAATCTTGAATATAAATTTGTTTTTATATTTTTAATAAATATAAACTTTATTAGATTTAGTGTTTAATAAATTTATAATTTTTTATTAAGATAAAGTTTATTAGATTTAATATTAGATTTAACAGGGTTTATTTATTCATAAAAGTTACAAAAAAAATTAAAAATTATATTAATTAAAAGTTTTAGTATGTTTTCGACATCCCACATTGGTTATTTACAGTTTTTGTTTTGGTTATATGAGATAACACGTCTTTACAAAAATGTTATGATTTGTGAAGGAATTAATGTGTCTGACCCCTGACTCAACTAGAGCTATAAATGAGACAATCTGTTCGCGAGCTGTTTGAAACTCGACTCGATAAAAGCTCGTTTGAACTTATATATTGAAATTAATTTAATAAATAAACCAAACTCAAACAAAGTAAAATTTGGCTCATGAAGTTTGCAAACAAACTCAAATAAATGTTCATGAAGTTTGAAACTCGACTCAATAAAAGCTCGTTTAATATATTAATATTTTAATTTTAGATATTTAATATATAAATTTTTATTTATAATAAATGTAAAAAAATTTTAAATATATTATTACAATTAAATCATAATTTTATAATAACTCATTTAGTAAATAATTCATTTTAAAATTTTAATTAATAATTTTAATTTTAGTTTATATTTTTAAAATTTATTTTAGCTTATTTAGTCTCGATAAAGATCGTGAACATAAAGTAGTATGGTGAGTTTGGCTCGATTATAAACGAATCAAACTCAAGCTAATTAAAGTTAAGTTTGATTTGTTTACACTCCTAGATTCAATGTGTGTATTTTTTACAATTCAAAAAAATTAATATGTAATTAAATTCAAAAAATTTGAAATTCGCAAAATAAAGGTATTAACTTTCAAATTTTGTTCCAAAAAAATGAACCAAAAAATTGTATAAAAAATTAAAATACTTATAATATATTTAAAGAGAAAAAGGGTGCCAACAGCCATGTATTAAAAAAAAAGTCAATTTAAAAATTATAAATTTTAGAGAATCAATTGAGATCAACTTGAAATAATTTTTTTAAAAAGAATTTGTAATAATTTTACAA
>CATIWK010228762.1:0-21764 GCA_949634005.1 Mallotus japonicus
AATTCTACCTAATAGTCTCTCAAAGTTGAAATCTATGGATTTGATGAGATTCTACCCACATAGAATTAAACTTGATGATGCCACATTTTCACTTAATTTGAACAATCCTGGATTCTCTCCAGCTTTCAGATTTCTTTTCTGCCAGTTACTTTACAGAATTGTATTGTGAAAAGTAAATGTCAAAATCTGCACAGGGAACTTTTAGGAGTACAGAGTCGGATGTGGGTTTGAGTAAATTAATAATTCCAATCCCATAGTTCCTATCAAAACCTGAACTCAAGATCTCCACTTTACAGGGGTGAAATAATGAACCAAGACTGCATTGGCATACAAATTAATCTCTTTTCTTTTGAAATTGTTAACACATGCATGCTTACAAAATAAGAGTAAACAAATGTCTTAATTGTGGATCCTCAAGTTTGATAATAAAGGTAAGAAGAATCAGGTTAAACAAGCAAAACAACAGTTGGCAATGACAGAAAACACCAAAATCCAATCAATCTAAAGAACCCAAAACCAGATACCCAGAAAAGAAGTGAATCCAAATCTCCTTTAATGCTCTTTATTGCAACAGGATTCTGGAGAAGAAAAACTTTCTTTTTCTACTTCAAATTACTTATTTCTTTCCATGTATATAAAAGGCACCACTGCCCATTTCATTTCCATGCAAAATAATAAACTTGGTCTGCATCTCTCTTTTCCTCTTCCTCTATATATATACAGCACCACGTAGTAAATGGGGAAGAACACATCGAACTCGACGAAAAAGATGATGGTGATGAGAGCTAGTGGGTTCTCTTTGGTGAGTGAAGATATTATTGAAAATATCCTGTCCAGGCTACCAGCCCTATCTTTTGCATCAGCATCTTGTGTTAGCAAATGCTGGAACAAGGTTTGTGTTCGAATTCTGTCAAGGCCTAAGCTTGCCTCTGCTCTATCTCTCAACCCTTCTCTTCATGTAAGTACCCCAATTCATAATCTTCTTTGTATGGAAAGTAAAGTTTGTATCTTTTCATAAGAAATTTTCTATTGTAATTAATAGGATGCTGTGAAAGAGGTTCTTGACAAGGTTCTTTTAGAGCCCATTGTTCCTCACTTTGTCATGGCCTGCATTGGCAAACAATTCAGCTTGGAAGTCACACATCAATTGGTACTAATTCTTCTTTTCACTTGTCACCAATAGTTATTTTCATTGCCTCTTTTATAAGTTAAAAAAAAAAATTAACTTTCAATTTGCTTTGATAACCTGAAATGAAGCTTACGGCGAGATTTGGCTCGAGAGTGCCAGTAATTACCAATGCAGCCAGTGGAATCATTGGTCTTGATGCTGCTACAAACGAACTAAGGGAAGTTAGGTGGGAATCAAGTGATGATGAAGATGACGATGATGACTCTGGTTCTGAAGCAGATAGTCTAATTGACAGAGGGATTGTTCTGGTTGTTGGATTTGTACCCGGACTCAAAGTTGAAGCCATCCCACTTTTGCGTTCAAAGACGGTAATTATTTAATATTCCTTCTGTTCTAAATTAAAAAAAAAAAAAAAGCTATATTAAATAACACGATAAATTATCCTTCATTGTTTTTCTAGTTCAGAACAATTGTAGAGTACTGAGTATCTTTCACTAACGTCTCAGTTTCCTGGAACAACTTTTGTTGACAAATTTCTGACGGACATTAGAAATTTCACAGCCTCTGTGTCAGATTTCACCTCACCTTCTGGGATCATATTGTTTGGAGTAAGTTGGCAATTGTTACAATACTTTTCTGTTTTTTTAGTTATATTTTTTTCGAATTGCTAACATTTTATATGCTCTTGATTTGTCTTAGGATCGGAACATTGACATTAAACCTGTGCTTGCAAGGTTGGGTATGTTTCCATTACTAGACATGCGAATAAGGTTCAAGGTTATTATCCAAGACACTAAGTCTCTGTGTGCTCAAAATTCTTATGTACGGTTTTTTTTGCACATTGTTTGCAGATTTTGTACTACACGAGGAAACGGTAATCGTGGGTGATGCGAGTGGATGCTTCTTGAGCAGAAGTGCTGACAATTCTCACAATAGCTACGGAGATATGTACTCGGTTGATGCTGTTGCTCTTGTTTTTGCAAAGGACAAACACAAGTCTCATGGTACTCATTCTATGTATTGCATCATACAATAATATGCTGTATTTTGCAAATTTCAGGCAAAAACAATCAAATGTTTTTACTCTCTGATTTGTCTTCTATTCTTTCTCGTGGGAGGAGCAGGTATAGGAGAAACTCAGTTTCATGTCACATTGTCAACGGGTGTAATGCCATTTGGTCCCCAACTCCAGGCAATGAGCGTCACGGTGAAAAGTGCAAATCGTTCGTGGCTCACTGCTAGGGTAGATGGGCGATATGACGTTCTTGACGTAGAGGGGTTTTTATCAGATATTAATGGCCAGGTATAAATCAGGTTCTGATGAATTTTATTTTGCAAAAATGAACTCTTGCAACTGAAGTTTTCCACTGTTAAATTAATTAAAAAGGAAAAAGAAGATTCTTTTGCAGTTCAGCAATGACGATTCTCTTGATCTGTACATTGGAGTTGTACAACAAAGGCAATACCCAATTGGCGCAGAGAGAACAATATCAAGAGCATCCTTGGCATTTTATGAAGTTGTAGGGTGGGTATCTATACATGGAATGGGACCACACAGTTCCTGTCTTTTTTAACTTCAAAAAGAATGAATCTTGATGAGTTCTTTTGTTTAATTATGTTTTTTTGGTCAACAGAGGAGATAACCAATACTTTGTCATTAATGGTGTCGGAATCCAACCCGGAGACTACTTCCTCTTCTACCAATCAGACGCTGATACTGCATCATCTTCATGCGGTGATGCGTTCAGAGACCTTGCAATTCTGAAGTCAGAAACAAAGCACAGAGACTGCACCAATCCTGCAAAGAAAGATACAGCTAGCAGCAGCAGCAGCAGTAATGTTGTTGAAGAGAAAGAGGTGTTTGGAGGCTTGATTTTCTCATGCTACTCTAGGGGAGAAACATTCTATCCCAAAGTCGACAGCTCCCCAATTCATGAAAATTTTCCTGGAGTTCCATTAGCAGGAGTGTACTGTGGTGGAGAAATTGGAAGAGGCCCTTCAAGCTCAATGAGTCAAGAAGATGATGAACAGAACTCTGCTCGTTGCTGTTTGCATTACCGTAGTGCACTTTACTTGGTGCTGTCATATGTTCCACCAACTCCAGAGCGTTAGAAAATTCTTGATTTGGGGTCTTCCAAGCAACTTAGCTACAAGTCATGGTTACTGAGCTTATCTAGTAGCATATAGTACAGTCGGGCAGCTTTGCATTTGTCAAAGCTTTGTTCTAATTATGCTGTTTTAAGTTTCTTTTATGTTGTTTGAGCGTCATGAATTTAGTATTACTAAATAAAATAGTACTTTATTTTCTCTCTTACATTTATTTTTAAAGATGGAAATGAAAGTTAAATTGCAAACTATTTTTAAAAATCAGTTTGTCTAAACATAGTCGGTTCATATTAAAATTTTTTTTTTGTCAAGGTTCATATTTAAAATTAATATTTAAAAATTTTACATCTTTAATATGACTTAAATTCTTTTTATTTTACTGAAATTTAAATAGACAGATGTTAAAAACTATCTTCGTAAATTAAATTCTCAATATTATAAATAATTATATTTCCTTACATTTTTTTTAAAAAAAGGGCACTTCTATTTTAAAAAGGTAAAAACAAAAAGCAAACGAAGGGTAAAAACAAACTTCTATTTTAAAAAGGTAAAAACAAAAAACAAACGAAGGGTAAGAACAAAAAATTGGGAAATTTTCAAAGCCCAAATATGAAGAGGAACACGACAATAAAGAAATGCGGACGATATCACAATGAAAAACACGACATGTCGTCGTAATGAATTAAGCCAATTGGCACGTGTCGTTCTCAAAGTACACACTGTATCTGTGTGTACGTATATATATAGCCGCCCCCGCCCGGCGGTGGAAAAGATGAGAGTGTAGGCCAATGGAAGAAGAATTGAGGAACAAAAATGGCAGAAAAGAAGAGACGAAAGGATTTAATTGTTTAAGCGAAGACATAGTAGAGAAGATACTGAGTAAATTATCAGCCTTATCACTGGCATCAGCGGCATGCGTGTGCAAATCATGGCACCATCATTCCAATCGAATCCTGTCGCGACCCAAGCTTTCCTCTGCTCTCTCTCTCAATCCTTCCCTTGATGTACGTACGTCTATTTTAATTTAGCTTCTTTTTCCTCTCTTAATTTTATGCACTCTTGAAATTATTATAAATTTTTACATGTTTCATTTCTTTTTAATTAATTCCCAGCTTGCTTTACAAGAAGTTCTTGATAAGGTTCTATCTGAACCAATTCGACCGCATTTCGCAATCGCTAACGGATTTGGAGATAATTTTAACATGCAGAAAAGTTTCGATTTTGTACGAAGTTGTACCCTTTTTTTTTTTTTTTTTTTTTTCTGTAATTGTTACTGGTCTTTTGGATTTTGTACAATGTTGGTGTTTTCTATTTTTATTTTTTTAACTTTTGTCTTATTTCAGTTGGCAAGCAAATTGGGTCCAAGGACTCCGCTTATTGTTACTTGGGCTAATGGGGTTATGGGAAGAGATACTGTAACCAATGAGTTTAGAGAGGTTAGATCATTAAATTGATGTGATGTGTGTTTTTTGTGATAAGGATGTTGAAACAAAAGACTGAATTTTTCATTGCACTAAACCAATGTGGTAGGTGGTGGAAGAAGATGATTCTAGTGACGGTGGAGGTGGTGATGATGATGAACATATGGATGCTAATTCTGGCTTCCTTTTGACTGTGGGGTTCTTACCAGGAATGAAAGTTGATGCCATCCCATTTTTAAGATCAGAAACGGTATCAACTTCTTACACATAAAAGTTTAATACTGATTTATATTTATATTTTTTTTATTTCAGTTCTCATCATAGAAAGTGAAAATCAAAGTTTTGAATGTTAAATGTCCCCTGTCTTCCATGACATGATAACATGAGCAATTTGAAATGGGGAGAAGCACATTATTGTAGAAGTAGGATATGGAGTTTTATATGATCATTGTGCCATCTGAATCATTAAATTAAACTGATTTTGATTTTTTTTTTTCCACTAACAGCAACCGTACCGGTCCATGGTTGATAAATTTGTGATGGATATTAGAAATTACACAGCTTCTGCTTCAGGTTGCACATCGCCAGTTGGAGTCATAATGTTTGGAGTAAGTGGTGTTTTGCCAGTTGTTAGAACATCCTTATATATATATATTTTTTTGAGAATATCCTTATATTTTATTTGTATTACTGTTTTTGTTAAAATGTGAATTTGATATTACTGCAGGGTGAAAATGTTGACGTGAAACCTATAATTGCAAAGCTGGGTGAGTCTTTCTCGTGTATTATATTATTCATGGAAGAAAGGTATCAAGTAATTGTTCTATCAGGAAATGTAGTGAACACATTGCTAGTGCAACTAGACCACTTAGTTCATTGAGGACTCATATATTTTTTGAAATTTTTAATTTTTTTTGAAAGATTAGTGTATTCATCTCTTTATCCTCCCCACACTCCATTTTTCTTTGCTTTATTCTTGAATTTAATTGTGACGCAACGGGAGAAGTAGAATAGATGATTAGGGTTGGAACTAGAAAATAATTAGAGTTAAATAGCCTCTAAATTATTATTAGAATTGAAATTAAAACAAAATACAATGCATAGAACTCCTTCTAGGCACCCTTATTTATACTAATTGAAGTAATCCTAAAGCAATAAGGAAAACTAATATAAGAAGAAACTAAATAAGAAAATATAAAGCCTAATTGAATGAGGAAAACTGAAATATACTCCTAACTTGAGAAGGAAAGTTGAAATATAATCCTAATCTGAATTCCAATCCTAAATTGAATAGGAATTGGATGCGCCTGCATCATTTTGGAAGTTTACGGTCACAGATGTCTCACATTTTTATTTTAATGGTCAAATATAGTGTCAAGAATACATCTTATATTTGCTTTTGGGGTTAGAATACAATTATTTTGGCATTTCCTACCACACTACGCTTATATTTCTATTATATTATCTGTATTCTCTCTTTATGCATATATTTTTAATTTTACATGCTAGACAAGCTTATTCTTGAAATTTCCTTGTGGAAAACCCAAGTGATAGATGGTAGACTTTTCTTTGTTAGTAGTCCTACTTGTTTTTTTGTAGCCTTCATTTAGTTTAGATAGGAGCATTTGAAAAAATTTGGAACTTTCCTGAATTTTTACATGTAATTTTTTTGTACTCCATCTTACTTGTGTTACATCTATCAGTCCTTTTTTTGTTTCAAAAATTTTGACTTGAAATTCCAGTTTCAAAAGAATCTGATAAGGACAACTCGCAAAATTGTCTCCTAACAAAATTTTTATGTGATATAATGGGAGTAGATCTTATTCTCATTCAGTTATTCTTAGCAATTTATCATAATATACTTGTTGCTTGATATGTTGTCAATCAAGTGCCTTTGGAATCAATAGAGGGTTCTTGAACAAAATTTTTTGTTGTGTTTGAAAATGAGGACTATTATTATTGCTCGCATTAATCTGCTCTATATCATATCTTCCGTCACCTTACACATATGGTTAGTTTATTACAATGGTATTGTAAAGTGTACTTGTCTTGGAAGCACACTGACTAATGCTTTTGTTCTGTAGACAAAACTTAAAGTTTACCTAGCACCTTTTCTTCATGGAGCACGCTATACATCTTTTGGTCGGCATTTTACACAAATTGAGAAACTTAAGGAGGTAAATATTTGTCTTCCATTTTCATCAAAGGCTTTTGATGTTGAGTCTAAGAATTTGTTGGGCTTGCACTTTCTGTTAACTATTTTTATGCCATTGACAATATTAGTCGAACTGTGTAAATGACCTAATAAACATGAAGTTACTTTTTTAAGGTTCCCATGCTGTAACTGTATTCATTCGTAGTCCAAAACACAGAGGCTTGTTGTAATAGGACAAATTTCAAACATTGGATTCCATGTAAGTGTTTAAAGATGAATTTAAGTTGACATTAGTGCCCAACCCGAAAAGTGTAATTTTAAGGAAATCCTATACGTATTTTCATGGAAATGTGAAGGAAAAATTTGAGATTTATTATGTCAATGACCAAAGAATTGGAATTTTGGATTTCCTGGTTTTAATGATGAGGTAGGTTTAGTTATACATGAATTTTATAGCTTATTACTTTTAAACCCTTATGATAAGTCTATGTCATTAACTTGTCAGTAATTTCCTCATTGTGCTATAAAGATTCATTTTGGTGAATTATGAATGCATTTTTTGTTGCCTTTTTTTTTTTTTTTTTTTTACAGAGCATGTCAAATATTAGAAAATTTGAAGTAGAAGTATGTCAAATATTAGAAAAGAGTAAAGTAAAATGGGAACTAGTATGATAAATTTTTTGTTGCAATTTGGCTTTTGTAATATTTTATTTTGTGTTTTGGTCTTAATGAGGTGCTATTAGTGACTTGTAAATAATAACTAGGGTAAAAGCTAATTGTCCAAGTTTGTTTTTCAGATTGTTGATCGTGTCGAGTGGTATGTGCAAGATCATGATATGGTAAGGTTTCAACTTGTTTGGCCTAAATATGCATTCCCATGGGCCTCGAGAGTGTTGGCCCATGCGCACACATTTGGACTTATAAATGGGCTTGAGTCCATGTAACACAAAACTAATTGACTTGTGTTAAGGTCCAATTTACACCACTTATAAGCCACTTTATTGCTTTCAACTTTTTCAATGTGGGATATATTCTTCAACACTTCTTCTCAAGTGTAATTGGTCTAGGTGTAACTAGGCCTGGAGCAGTTACACTTGCCAAACATAAACGGGCCGCACCTATTGACTCATATGGGTTGTATCAAACTCAAATGGGCCGCACCCAACGACTCAAATGGAGTCACAAACGGGCCGCATCCAAGTCTAGGTCTTCCTACATGAAAGAGAGGAAAGGAATTTGTTGTGTGTTTCATTCATCCATTGTATAAGTGTATATATACATACAATACAAGTTTAAGAATCCTATTCTAGGAAGGAAAATCAATTATAATAAATCAACCCATAAATCACAATGTCAGTTACTTCCTAAATTAATTCCTATTCTAAACTATACAACCTGTAACACTCCCCCTCAAGCTGGAACATAGATGTCCATCATGTTCAGCTTGTTACAAAGATAATCAACCCGAACCCCATTAAGGGTTTTTGTGAAGATATTTCTCAATTATTCTCTAGTTTTCACATATCTTATAGAAATCAAACCCAGCTGAATCGTTTCATGAACGAAATGATAATCAATCTCAATGTGCTTAGTTTGTTCATGAAAGACTAGATTAGAAGCAATATGAAGTGCAGCTTGGTTGTCACACCATAATTTAATTGGCATCGAGACTTTAAGACCCACTTTATTGAGGAGCTGATATACTCTCATTATTTCACACACAGACTTGGCCATAACCTTGTATTCAGATTCTGCACTCGATCGTGAAACTACATTCTGTTTCTTGCTTTTCCTTGAAATCTAATTACCTCCAACAAAGAAATAATATATTGAAGTGGATCTTCGATCTTCCTTGGACCCTGCCCAATCGGCATTTGAAAAACTTTCACTCCTAATGTGACCATGATTGCCATACAAAATTCCACGTCTAGGTGCTTTTAAATAGCATAAGATTTGTTCTACTGCTTTCCAGTGATCAATTGTTGGAGATGACATATACTGGCTTACCACAGTAATTGAATAGGCAATATCTGGACGAGTCACAGCTAGATAATTCAACTTTCTAAGCAGTCTTCTGTATCTCTTAGGATTTTCAAATAATTCACCATCTTTTATAAGCTGCAAATTGGGAACCACTGGTATACTATATGGTTTAGCCCCTAATTTTCCCATTTTAAATAGTAAGTCAAACACATACTTCCTTTAAGATAAGAAGATTCCTCTCTTACTCATGGTCACTTCATCTCCCAAGAAATATTTCAACATCCTCAAATCTTTGGTATGAAACTGAGTGTGGAGAAAGGATATAAAGGATGAAATCCCTATAGTTGCTAGTGATTACAATATCATCCATGTACACGACTAACAGAATGATGCTGTCGTCAGATTGTTTATAGAAAACAGAGTGGTCAGACTTACTTTTCTTCATACCCAAATTTTCAATAGCTCGACTGAACTTCCTAAACCAGGCGGAAGGACTATATTTCAAATTGTGCAGAGACTTGTGAAGATAGCAAACTTTCCCATACTCTCCCTGAGCAACAAAGCCAGGTGGTTGCTCCATATAAACCTCCTCTCGAATATTGCCATGAAGAAAAGCATTCTTGATATCTAACTATTGAAGAGGCCAATTATAAGTAGTTGCCATAAAAATAAACAGCCTAACAGAAGTAAGTTTAGCAACAGGAGAAAAGGTATCAGAATAATCCACTCCATAAGTCTGAGCATACCCTTTTGCTACACGACGGGCTTTCAATCAGGCAATGGACCCATAATGATTGACTTTCATTGTGAACACCCATTTATACCCAAAAGCCTTCTTTCCAACGGGTAAATCCACCAAGGACCAAATACCATTAGGCTCTAAAGCATTCATTTTCTCAATCATAACAGTACGCCAGCTAGGGTAAGAAAGAGCTTCTTTAAGAGTCTTGGGGACACAAATAGAATCAAGAGAAGTAATTAAAGAACCAAGTAGAGGATGACAAATGATTGTAGGCTACATATGAAGACACTGGATAAGCACATGCACGTTTACCTTTACGGATGGCAATAGGAAGATCATCATTAGAGATTGATTCTGAATTTGGTTTTGGTTCTGATGACACATGAACATACTCATTTGAGACTAGATCCGACAACAAAGGAGCAGGTGCAGGACATGAATCCGAAGTGGTTGGTCTGAGAATAAACCTGTACCATAGGTGGTTTAGGCCTAGTAGGAACTAAGTCAACAGGTGATGAAACGGTTGATGGAACAATATAGATTAATAAATCATCATCTCCCCCTAATTGGGATAAGGGGTAAATGGAAAGAAAGGTGTGTTTTCTTGAAAAGTAACATCAACAGATACAAGATACCCATCAAGAGTGGGACTAAAACATCTATAATCTTTTTGAACACGAGAGCACTAAAGAAAAACACACTTCAAAGACAATTGTATACTAGTTGACGTTAACGGTTGTGCTAGTGAAACAACTCTGCATCGTATATTTGCTATAATGTTTCTCATCTAGCATCTTCATGAATGATAGCATCACAATTATTAATGAGATCTTCCATGTATTATTGACCTTGCCAAACATATTTCTTATTATTTTGTGCTCTTTAAGTATTTAATTTGGCTGTAGTTGCTGCTCTTATTGTCTTCTTCATTCGTGCGTGTTAATTTCATTCAACAGATTGTAGACTTCTGCTGTGGTTCTAACGACTTCAGTTGTTTGCTGAAGGAAAAGCTTCAAACAATAGGGAAAAAATGCTCATTCAAAAACTATGATATTATACAAGCTAAGGTATCAATGCGCTCTCTTATAACGGTGTATGAGGATATAGATTATAGATTTTGATCAAACATCATCGTAGCATGCATCTGTATAGTGTAGCTTCCCATGTCTAGTTTTGCATTTCATCATACATTCTCTAATCAATCCATGTTGTTATTTCATTTGTAATTCCAATCTACAAGATGAAATTTCAATTGGGGTTTGATTAAATCTCAAATGATTCAAGTCTCATCTTAGCTCTTTCTTGGAAAGATATGCCTGCAAGATAGCAAGTAAGGCCATCGAAGAGGTGCCAACATGCCACTCCGATTAATAAGTCAATAGACGCTAGAGAATAGTAGAGGGCTGCTAGAAGGAAGAGAAAAGGGTCGGTCATCCTTCTAGTAGTATATATATATATATCATAGATTATGACATAGCTTTTCTATAACTAAATATTAGAGACCCTCAGTCTAGGGGTCCTTCATTGGAATTGAGAAATTTGTATGGCCTTCTCAGGCTCATTCATGGATCCTTGTAAAGATGAAACCCTTGGGATTTCACATTAGCATTTTAAGCTTTAGAAATATTAACAAGTCCACGGGCCTCGAGAATGTTAGCCCACGCACACACTTGTGGACTTATAAATGGGTTAAGCCTATGTAACACAAAATTAATTGGCTTGTGTTAAGGTTCAATTTACACCACTTATAAGCCCTTTAATGTTTTACACTTTTTCCAATGTCAATTTGAGATTTCAACACTCTCCCTCAAGTGTTATTGGGCCTGGACCTATTACACTTGCCAAACACACATAACAACTAAAATGGGGTCACAAACGAGCCGCATCTAACTCTAGGTCTTAAACACGAGCCCAGGAGCACTGCTCCGATACCAAACAAGTCCATTGGCCTCGAGAGTGTTGGCCCATGCACAAACGTGTAGACTTATAAATGGGATTGAGCCCATGTAACACAAAACCAATTGATTTTTGTTAAGGTCCAATCTACACCACTTATAAGTCCTTTATTGTTTTACACTTTCCCAATGTCAATGTGGGATTTCAACAAGAATAATGTCTTTGGGTATCATCTCTTGCCTTTCTTGTGATCATCATAATGTTGTAGTATGTCTTTATGAGAGTGCTTCATTACATCTTGTATTTCATGGCTGGTGAATTTTTCTGTACTATTGCCAAGTAATACTGCCAACCTTAAGGCGAGTAAATTATCTAGCCTTTTGAAAGCAGGCAACTTCTTTTTTTTTAGAGGACTGTTATATTTCCTAGCATATTGTCTGTCGTTTATGCCTCTAAGTGAAACTTTGAGAGATGATGGCATTAAACCTGAAACTCCTCCGTATCATCTCTCTTGGGGGGATAAGAGAAGGAAACATCATCAATCTATATGATAGCATCTTCTACAAGCAAGCATGTCAGTAATAAACTATAGTAAATCTCAACTTTAAGATTTTTCTTGTCTCTAATAGTAAAAAAGAGGATGAGAACATCTTTTGGTCCTCATTTGATACAAAGCTCATATTGCAAAGGAATCAAGACAATTTGACTTAACGAAGAGCTGAATGTCTCACGCTTGAACCAAGCCCTAATGTTTTGCCAGTCAAAGCTTTACTAGTTTTCTTGATGGATGTCTTTCCTCTGTGAATGAAACATGTTTTCCTTTAAGAGTTATTTCTTGGATATACCTATCTGCATTCTTTTTATTTTGACATGTTTGCCTTTATTTGGTGAACCTCCTCTTGCTGAGGAATTAATGATAAATTTGGCATTACACATCTAAATGTTGAGGAACATGGCATTAGATATTTGAATGTTGATGTAGAGAAGCCCTTTAGCATCTTGAGCAGAAAGCCCCATATTTATCTTTTATTATTATATATACTCTCAGCTTCTTTAAATAAGTGAGCAGTTTATGTATACAATCTTTAAAACTAAACTTGAATCATTTGTTTTTAATGTACATGTGCATTTACCACCAACTTGAATACATGCATCCTTGACAATGAATTAGAAACGGGAAACCCTTATTTGCGAATTACTTAGCGTATCTGTTTTGCAGAATGATTTTAGTTTTGAGAGAAAAGATTGGATGAAGGTTCGTCGAGATGAATTGCCTGATGGTTCAAGACTGGTAAGAGCACTTGCTTTGGCTGATACGAGTTGGTTGCATATTTTTCTAACTTGTGCCTAAGTTCAGCCTTTTTTTCTAATAGGATATGTTTAACCGTTTGTATTTTGTTTTTGACTTCATATTTTTATTAGATAATGGGGCTGAATCCTCCCTTTGGCGTAAATGCGTCTCTTGCTAACAAATTCATCAACAGGGCTCTTGAGTTTAATCCAAAGCTCATTGTTCTTATTGTTCCAAAAGAAACTCAGAGGTAAACACTTTCACTTATCCCTATCTATTGTTTACTAGATGAAGCTAGAAACTGGCTTCACATTGTATCGCTAATGGTGGTTTTATCAGACTGGACGAAAAGGCTCCGTATGATTTAATTTGGCAAGATGACAGCCTACTTTCAGGCAAGGTATATGGCAATTAATTGGCTCATTATTTGTTCATACTCAACGAGAGATGAATCTCTGAGGTAGCAGATTTTGTTCTATTTTCCTCATTTTTTAAAAAATCGTTTTTCTACAGTCATTTTATCTCCCCGGATCAGTCGATATGTATGACAAGCAGATCGATCAATGGAACAACAATCCACCACCTTTGTATCTATGGAGCCACTGTGATTGGACTGCCATGCACATGACAATAGCAAGACAACGTGGCCATATTATATATAATTAGTAAGATGTAATGTGAATTAAACGACTATTTATGAAGTTGTAAACCTATATGCTGCTTTTCTGTAGTACTTGAATCAAAACAGAGTAAAAAGTAAAAACGATGCATATTTAGATGGATGGCTCTGAAATTATGTTTTTTTTTTTAAATATTAAAATTTTAATCTATCAAAAATACAAATTAAATTACACCTTTTAATTTAATAAGGAATATGATTGATTTAATATATATGATCAACCTTCATTATAGATAAATACTTGAAAATATTTAAAAAAAATAACAAAAGCAAGTCCACTAAAATCTAAAAAAATTACATAAATTAACTTCTAAAAGCAACTAATTTTTCACTTAAACAATATTAAAATATAAACCTAGGCAAACATTTTTAGATGAAACAAAAGATGGAAGTGATATTTTGTGAATTTATGTTAACATGTAGCATAAAAGTAAGATGATAATATATTTTTGAATTTTTTTTCCAGTTGCTACATCTACTAATCTGTGTAAACTTTTTTTGGAATCTTTTCATATATAGACCAAAATGTAAAAACTTTATCAAAGATGGTATTAACCAGCGAATCTTTCAAAATAAGTTTTTTAAAACTTTTTTCTTTCAATTATGGATCACTTTCTTTCCAATTTTTTTTTTCAACGTCTACTTCTTCAAATATTTTCTTTCACTGACTTCTTCTTTTTTCATTCTGTTCTTCTTCTTCTTCATATAATCAATTTAACTAAAACAACAAACCACAACTAAAACAACCAAAAACAATTAAAAAAATTATGTAATAATTCAAAAAAAGAATTTTTTTCTTATTAATACCAATAAAAGCAAAAAATTTAATTGAAAATAAAATAATTAGGCTAGTTTTAATGTATTATGAAAGTGAACTCATTCATTGGTGTGGGTCATAATTTTTTTATGTTTGTTGATTTTTACTGTTTTCGTTTGTTTTTTTTTTTTTTTCATTTGTTGATTTTTATTGTTTTGTTGTTTCAGTTGTTTTTTGTTGTTTTCATTTGTTAATTTTTCTTGTTTTCGTTTGTTGATTTTTGTTTTTTTGTTGTTTTGTTTTTTCAATTGTTGTTTTCAATTTTTTATTGTTTCCGTTTGTTGATTTTATTTGATTTTTGTTGTTTTTAGTTGTAGTTTTTATTATAAAAAAACAACCAAAAAAAAAAAAAAGCGACCAAAACAACAAAAGAAATAACTTTAAAAACAAAAAAAAATAACAACCAAAAAACAACAAAAAATTATGAAATATATAAAAAATTATTATTTTTATTATTAATACTAATAAAAGTAAAAATTTTATTTATGGCCTTAATTTTACTATTAATACTAAAAAAACAAAAAACAGTAACTAAAAAAACAACAAACAACAACCAAATCAACAAAAATCAGCAATTGCAAAAACAATAAACAACAACCAAAACAACAAAAATCAACAACTGCAAAAACAACAAAATCAATAAAAAACAACAAATAGCAAACACTACAACAAAAAAAAAAACAACCAAAAGACAACAAAAAATTATGAAATATATCAAAAAATTATTATTATTTTTATTAATATTAATAAAAATAAAAATTTTATTAAAAAATAATTATTGAAGACTATGGGTAATTTTTAGTTTAATTAGCTTAATTTTTACATTCTAAATAATTTTAAATAATTATTCTAAATAATGATAAGTTTCAAGATTAAAAAAAATTGTTATTTAGAATATAAAATTAAAATTATTTAAAATATAAAAATTAAATAAATATATGCAATCAACTTCAAATAAAAATAAGAATAAATACATAAAAAAATTAAATAAATACATAAAATTAGTTTGATAGCAAAAAAAAGCCAAAACTTAAACAAAAAAAAAGGAAAAACGAAACTGAAAAAGCGGAGGACCAAAATTGAAAGAAACAAAAAGTACGAAAACATTTGTGAAAACACTGAGGTCAAATGGCCAAATTTCTTCAATTTTTTCCTAGTAATCTTCACTACAATAAAAAATAAGACTCAAGTTATTGAAAAAAATAATTGAAATTAAAGGGGTGTTAATTTCAGGTATTTTAAGTACCCAATAGATGTTTCTCATCAAATAATTAAATTATATGCACTTGGTGAGATTAAAAATTTAGCAATTAATAGCTAATTTTATTTAAAACGTCTACCATTAATCAGCTTCATTTAAAAAAAAAATTCACCAATTAATATCTTATTTGAATTTATTTTTCATTTGGATTATATTATCCTTATTAAAAATAATTCACAATAAGTAACTCCTTTTAAATTAAATATATAATTATTTTTTTATACCTTATAATAAAATAAATATTATTTTCAATTATAATAGTAATTAAATAATATAATAATTATGTCTATAACTTTTTTTAAAAATTACATTAATAAAACTTATGTTTTAAAACTTATTTTGAAAAAAATTTGTTAATAATTTTAATAATAAAAGAAAAAATAATAAATTACCTTTAATACTATATACCATTTCTAAATAATTTACATAACTAAAAAAATATTATAAAAGATGATAACTTCTTATTTGATATGAAGCTCTATTTTAAAGCAGTGAATGAATAATGATGAACAACAATTGAAAATTGTTCCCATGTATATGGCAAATGATGTAAAGCTTTGGTGGCATACCAAGGTCAAAGAGATGACAACTGGAAGATGTTCTGTGGCAGGGTGGGAGGAATTCAAGTGAGAACTAAGGGCTATCTTGTCGTAAAATTACTAATAGCTTCAAATGATAGATGATGCCTAATTTACCAACAAGATAAAGTAGACAGACAAAAGACAATAGGTTTATTGGAACTCTTGCCAGTTCCTAGCCAACCTTGGGAGAGTATATTATTGAACTTCAGCACTAGTCTACCACAAGTGGCGAAATATGACTTTTTTTTGGTTGTTGTTGACTGATTCTCCAAATATAGCACTTTTCTCCTATGTCGAAGTTCAATTCCTTTGAGGACACAACCAAAGCTTTTTTCAAACATGTGGTGAAATATTGGGAAGTGCTTAAGAGCATAGTCAGTGATCGAGATGTGTGGTTCTTAGGTACTTTCTAGTTGGAACTCTTTTAGCTCATAGGCAGCCTAGACATATTAGCTAGCTATTATCCTCAGACAGATAGACAAACAAAAAGATTCAATAGCCTTTTGAAGGAGTACTCGAGATACTCTATCAGCTAAAGCTAGAAAAATTGGGCATCCTTACTAGATGTAGCATAATTTTATTTTAATTCATAAAAGAGTTCAAGTACTAAAATAAGTCCTTTTAAGATTGTAATAGGTCAACAACCACTACTGTTGCACTCTCTTGAAGGACCAAACAAAGGGTTGAATCCCAAGGCATATAACTTTACTAAGGAGTTGAGAAAGAATGAAAAGATCACTCGAATGCACTTAGAGAAAGCATCCTGGAGGATGGAACAATAGGTAGATTTGAATCACCAAGTATATGAGTTTCAATTTAGAGAAATGGTGCTAATAAAACTACTTTTAGAGCATATTCAACTATGAAAATAAGATCGCAAATTAGTGAGATATGAAGGCGTTATTCCTATTATAGCTAAAGTGGGATCAATAGCATACAAAGTTGAGTTACTTGACTGGTTGAATGATCATCATGCCTTCTATGTGAACAATCTACAACCTTACCATCCAAACAAAAAAAATGTCACCACAACCAAGTGAAGAGACTAACAATTTTCAAGGAAAACCGGTAATGAAAATGATAGAAAAGATCTTAGTAGAGCGTGTCATGGCCTTCAGCCAACACAATAACAAGAAGTATTTAGTGAAATGGAAAGATTAAGGAGAATAAGAGAATAATTGGAAGAAAGAAGAATACTTCAAACCATTCAAGTACATGATTGAAGACTTCATCGAGGCACAATCGATGAGGATGTCAATCATTTAAGTGGTGGAGAATGTCAAAAGGTAGCATTTTTTTTTTATGGATACTTTAGACTTTTCAAATTTTATTTAATTTTATAAAATTTTAGGGGTGTGATGAGTGGAGCATTTTGATATCTTATACTATGAATGCCCATTGTGCTCCTTATACTCTTTAGGGGGGGAGAGATTGATGATCAAGAGCTTTTATTTAGGATCTAGTCACTTAAAAGGTATGTGCAGTCCCTTTGCTTTGTAAAGTTTTCTTAAAAATTATCTTAGAGGGAGGATGAATAGGGCTATTAAAAGGATTAAGAGGAACATAAAAAATTGAAGATGAGATTAAACGAGATAAGCTAAGGAAAGTAAAAATAAGATCACATGCACACAAGAACATAAGGAAATATAAGGGTTTAGATTAGCAAATCCTACTTTCCTACTTAACTTATCCCTAAGTTAGGAGAACTTCCCAATCTTATTATCAAAATTGCTATAAAAAGGTGTTTCCAATGGCTCAAACTAAACTCTTACAACTTGTATTTTTTTTTTTTGGCTCAACACTAACCACAATCATTAGGTGTCTTTAAATAAGGGCTCAACATAAACCCACTCTTGAAGCATCTTCACTGCCCACTTCTTAACCCAAGAAAAAGTATAAAAAGCATCCTATCACTAACGTTCACCAACTCTCAAAAGAGTTTGAGTAGAACAAAGTGTATAAAGAAGAATTCAAAGAATTTATTACAAAGCACAATGAATTCACTCAATTAGTTACTTAACAAAATCATTTAACCTCATAAATAAGTTATATGACTTGTATTTATAATGAAGAGTGAAAATATAGTTGTTGGACTTATGAAATTCAAGCTCCATTCTCTTCCATTTTCATTAAATGCTTCATTTGCTTTTTATAGGAAAATGACTACTCACGATCGTAAGGGTCATGGTCATGATTGTGAGGGTTGATAAAATAGTTGTTGCCTCTGAATTCTGCCCCTTATAGGAGTGCCAGATCACTCACAATCTTTGTCACAATAGTGAAGAGTTCTTGACTCAAACTTCTTTTGAATAGTTTGAAGCTCATGATCGGGACATGCTTGATCATGATTGGGAAGAATGCTCACGATCACGATGGATGCTCATAAGGGTCTTTGTTCCTTTCACAACAATGAAGATTCAATGCTCATGAACATGAAGAACATGCTCACTATCGGGATGAAGCTCCTCATGATCGTGACAAGGATCATAAGGAGTGCTGGACCTTTTAAAAGACTTGAATTTTGGAAGGCATGCACTTGTGAGGATGCTTACGATCATGATGGTCACTTGTAAGCACCCTTGGAAGATGAATTTGGCTATAATTTGACTTCCTTTGCTTCACTATTTGAGCATAGCTTTAAATACAACTTATAAACATACTTAATCACACATATTACTAGTTCGAAATTGGTTGTAAAAAGTCAGAATCAAAATTAATTAAAGATTGATCATACAAATAGTCAACATCCCCTCTGCCTAAACATTTGGATACATGGTGGCATAAATCTATTTAACGATTATCATAATATATAACAAAAGCAGTATGAATTATTTTTAATTTTTGTATCCCTTATTTATTATACTTATGCTTATATTTATGTTCTTTTAGGCAAGTGCTTTGTATTGAATGCTAAGGCCACTATTCTAATTTATTCCTTATGTAGATTTAGTTGATTGTTCTCTTGGTTGGTTTACTAAAAAGTGTTCTAAACAAGACCTCATGGTTCCAATTTGCAAAGAGTTTTGTGGACCCATGGTGTAAAAGTAAAGAATTTTATCTAACCTTTCCTCCCAAACAAAACCTATAAAAAGCAATGCTTACTCTTACTTTCTGCTAACTTTCTCTTCCTCCTCTACCTCAAGATCCTATAGCCTTATTATCATCTCTCTTTATTTAGTTTTTACTCCATCTTTTCAAGACAAGTGATCAAGAAAATGTTAGCTCGCTCAAAATCATTGGTTAACACCAATAATCCAAACACTAATTAACCACACAATAAAGATGAGTAGCCAAATTACAATCACTTTCTTTTGTAAAGATTATGAATTAAATTCTTAATCACTTTAAATAAAAAAGTTGTATTTACAAAATTTATGGAAAGAGATGTTTGTTTTGTCTTTATTATTTATTTATTTATTGTTAAATGACATCATTTACTAGTTTGGAAGTAAAGAAAAATGAAAAGAATAGGTTGAATTTAATTTTAAGGAATTAAAAGAGAAAATATTAGTGGGTGCTGATGTGACATTAAATATCTGACTAAAATGAAGTGGACATTAAAAAAATAAATAAATATTTGCCAAATAAATAAATAAATAAAATTTTTAATGTAAATAAGCACAGCGTAGACTTGCATGTCAATATTTTGGTAGAGTCCCAGGCTCCCAGCTGAAAAATGATGGTGGAAAAAAAATTAAATGTTAAGAAATTAAGGTAATAAATTTTAAAAAATGGTGGAATTTGATAAAAAAAATAAATAAAAATAATGAGTGAAATTTAGCCGTAATAATAACTAAAGTAAAATTAAATACTAATTATTAATATTTGATATTCAATTTAGAATAAAAATAAAATTACTCCAAATTATTAAGAGTCTAATTTTACAAAATCAAGACGTTAAATAAGTTTTTGTTTTCAAATAAAAAAAAATAAAAATCTAATTGTTGGTGTATAAGTTAGGGTTTGTCTGTGTGCAATTGTTACCGTGTTGTAATATGGACTAGCACATGTGACTATTTTTTTTTAACGACCCTATTTTAACGTAACGTAAATAAAGAATGTGGATAACAGGTTTGCCACCGCCTGGAGTTGATGGAGCCATATTTTGCTTAGGGCTTCTTTATTCACTAAATGACAAATGTCTTCTCACTACTCTGTGGCACTCCCCTTCATATTTAAAATAGAAACCTTCTTCCTCATGGAGTGTGATCACATGAACTGTCTTGTGCCTGCCAAGGATAAAGAATGAAATAGTTGAAGATTATCATACTATGCAGCTTTGTTTTTCCTCTTTTATACAATCAGGAACAGACAATAAATTTCTTCCATATAACAGAAGGTTGTATCCAGTGTGCAAATGCAAATGCAAAAAAAAAAAAAAAAAAAAACTTTTGCTGGTAGTATAAGACAATGTATAATGAAAAAGTCCATATATAGGATAATAAAAAAGCACTTTAATATTAATATTATAAAAATTAATATTAAATAGAATTATAAATAAAACTTAATATTAAATAATACAGGTTTATTACTGTACAGGTTCATTAAATAAAACACGTAGGTTTATTACTTAAATAATGCAAGTTCATTATGAATGAACGGTAGATTCATTATGAATGAATTGTAGATTTATTATGAATGAACAATAGGTTTATTAGTATTTGCCTACATATTCATTAGTATTTGTTTACAAATTAATCAATTCAATAATAAGGTTCATTACTTAACAATATTATTAATTAATATTATTAATTTAATATATTAATATTAAATAAAAATTAATATTAAATTAATTTAATATATTACTTAACAACCCAAGATGCTAATCGGTTGGAAGGATCGGTGAGACCGTGCTTGAACTCCAAAAGAGCTTCTCTTTCACTGTAAATACAGCTATCGGTAGGGTTTAAGCTTTCATTGCAAAGGAAGAAAAAACAAAACAAAGGAACAAGAACAAAGATTATACCACTGCTCATCATCACCAAGTTTTGAAGAAGAAAATTTATAGCAAACAAGAAGAAGGCGTGCTATACAAAAAATGAATTTATGCGCAGAAAACATGCTATATCGTGTATAAACACACAAAAACAAACAAAAGACCCATCATGTAGCAGTCTAAATATATGTATATGATCAGTCTCATTTGTTGACTCATTGTCAATTGCTATGGGAATTTAATAGTTGAGAAAATATAATAATTAATGTTAAATAATGTAAATTCATTACTTAACTAATCTAGATTCATTAGGTAAAATATGTAGTTTTATTACTTAAATAATACAGATTCACTATGAATGAATTGTAGGTTTAATTATTATTTGCATACAAATTCAATAGTATTTGCCTACAAGTTTATTGGTATTTGCTAACAAGTTCATCAGTTTAATAATAAAGTTTATTAATTAACAATATTATTTATTAATATTATTAATTTAATATATTAATATTAAACAAATATTAATATTAATATTAATATTATAAGAATTAGTATTAATATATTAATATTAAATAGATTACTAATTAATATTATTAATTTAATATATTAATATTAAATATAAATATATATTTATATTTATATTTAATGAATATAAACATGTAAGGTATTCATTTTGTTGTTGTAGGGGTGCGTTTTCTTTTCAAAGAGGTGTTGGTACTTTAAGACATGCCTTCTCTTTCTATTAAACTCAGCTGATAAAAAAAAAA
>CATIWK010228933.1:0-11065 GCA_949634005.1 Mallotus japonicus
AAAAGAATATTACAATCATTCATTCAATACAATTGGGGAAGGGGATTAAGGATTACAATCCTTTGTACAATTATTACAATAATTGCTCAAATAAAACCTCTCAAAAACTAATTAACTCACTAATTAAATAGTGATTAAAAAAACACTAAAAACCTACAACAAATATGGTTAGCTTCACATTCAAAATGAGTAATTAATTCATAAATAATTCAAGTCATATTTGCATATAAGTAGACATGAATATTCACATAAGCATGTATTATTCATTTAAACAAGTCAAGCATATGGCAAACACATGAAACACTAAACACTAAGCATAATACGTGTATAAGATACAGAAAATATACAAAAGAGATACTGAAATGAAACAGAGCTATGACTAACTCTGGTGGTGAGGCGATCGCCTCATCGTCCTTAAGAGGCGGCGCCTCTTTGAAGAGGCGTCGCCTCCTCAACAGGGTATTCTGCCTCAGAATTACATACTTTCTTAAAACTTAAGCAATTCAAATATACATGCAAACCAACGTAAACCAAGGATTTACAACTTAAAAACTCACATATTCAAGTAATCATGCTTGCACATAACACCAAATTAATAACAAGATACTTAAAATAAACCACAAATCTAACAATTTATGCCTTTTATATGAAATAAGGAGTTCAAAACTTGAAAATGAGAATTCTTACTGAATGAAGAACCTTCAGAGCTCCTAACTCAGCCCTCAGAGTTTGTTTGATGATTTGAATGCAAGAAATCTTCTTTTTCTTCAAGGAATTAAGATCCTTAGACTTGAAAACTACTTCTCTCCTTCTTCTCTCTTGTTTTGCTCTTTGTATTCTCCCTTTTTTCTTAAGAACATTTTTCTCTTCTTCTTTTCTTTTTTTTTTCTCTTTGAATAATGGCCAAGTCCCTCCAAAAATCAGCCTAAAGCTCTACTTAAGCTCTCTCTCTCTCTCTCTTTCTCTCTCCAATTTCCCTCCAATCTAGGTTCACCTTCCACCTAGTATTTCTCAACATTGCTCTTCTCTTGTCAGCTAATTTTGGCCTCAAAAGTCTTTATTTTTGTTCAAAAAAACGCAGCTGGAGAAGTGTGGTGGATTTGAGTTAAATGCAACAATAAATAACATTTATTGCTGCATGGGACAGGTGTGATGAGACGACGCCTCATCGATGAGGCGTCGCCTCATCACTATCTAGGGTGAAGAGGCGGCGCCTCTTCACAGAGGTGATCGCCTCTTCACCCAGGCCTAGGCCTAAAAGGCTTGGGTTTGGGCTTTAAGGCTTAACGGGCTTAAGCTAGGTCAGGTGTTTTGGGCTAGGCTTGAAGAATTCGGGTTAGGTTCAAGCTTTCAGATCTATTCTAAGAAGATTTCGGACTCTTCTTGCATTCGAGATATGAACTTTCTCCTTACTGGGCTTTCGTTGCGGGCCCAAATCGAGGGTGTCTACAGTTTGCCCCATTGGTTTTTCAAAAAGCAGATTTATGAAATCAAGTTTTTTGAAAAAGCAACATGCATTATGAAATGTAAAATACGACATACCTGACCTACAAGCTTCGTTTAGGCCGTCAGTTCCCGGAATTCAGACCCGCAAGGTCAACCCTGACTGGAAATGTGACCATGTTCCTCAGGTTTTCCTGGTCCGATCAGTCACTCATTATAAGTTTGGCGCAAACCTCGTGCCTTTCTGACGCGAGCTTCACTCAGTAAAGAAGATGATGCGAGTTCCGAGCCTTTCTGACACAGATCTCGACTTTGAAACGTAACAGTGTTCCTCGAGTTTTCTTGACCCGATCAGTTACTCATTAATATATTGGCGTGAACTTCAGGTTTTCTTGGCCTAAAATCCACTCAGTACTGTGATCTCGGGTTTTCCCGGCCCGAGTTATTATTTTTCATCGAATCTCGGAAACTCTATCAAGCCCGATCATCTCTCTTCATATAATCTCGGGAACTCTATCAAGTCCGATCATCATTCTTCCTCGAATCTCGGGAACTCTATCAAGCCCGATCATCGTTCTTCCTTGAATCTCGGGAACTCTGTCAAGCTCGATCATCGTTCTTCCTCGAATCTCGGGAACTTTATCAAGCCCGATCATCGTTCTTCCTCGAATCTTGGGAACTCTGTCAAACCCCGATCATCGTTCTTCCTCGAATCTCGGGAACTCTATCAAGCCCTATCATCGTTCTTTCTCGAATCTCGAGAACTCTATCAAGCCTGATCACCATTCTTCCTCGAATCTCAGGAACTCTGTCAAGGTCGATCATCGTTCTTCCTCGAGAGAACTTTGTCAAGCCCGATCATCGTTCTTCATCAAATCTCGGGAACTCTATCAAGCCCGATCAGTTCTTCCTTGAATCTCAATCTCGGGATACGCTCGAATGATAAAATTGATAAACTTCCGCTCCCTCATATTTTCCTGATTGTTCTTGAAAATTTTTTTTTTTAGCCTATATGGTGGGCTATTTTTATTTAACCCACAGGCCTTCACTCTTTAAGTGGGCCTTTTGCTTCCTCCTCTTCCTCTTTTGAAAGCCCATCATTCCAAGGCCCACTTCCCCTTTCCTATATAAAAACCTTTTTTCTTCTTTTACTTTTACTTTCTCTTTTTCCTTTCTTCATTTCTTTCTTTCTTCTCTTTCTTTTTCTTCACACTTTCTTCCTTTCTGATCATGGATGCTGCTCGGACTCCTGATGTGCCCCAGTAGGATCTTGTGCCTCCTCCTCTAGAGCCTCTTTGGACTCTCGGGTTCTCGATTGGAGATGATATCCCTCTCACTGCGAGTTTGAGCATACATATTTGCACTCTGGCTTCTGGAGAGGTTAGTACCTCAAATCTTTTGCTTTTTCCTGTCAAATATGATTGGGTTATGATTAGAAAACATGTATTTATCATTTAAATCATAATGAAAATTGATTAATCCATAAAAATTTTCAAAAGTTCGAAAAAAATCAAAAAATCGTCGATCTTCTCCGACACGAAGAGGCAATGCCTCTTCGATGGGACGATCGCCTCATCGATGAGGCGATTGTCTCATCGACTGGGTAAATTGCCTCTTCATGAAGGTGATTAACTTGCAGAGGTGATCGCCTCTATGCATAGGGGTGATTGTCTCTTCAATGGGGCGATCGCCTCTTCTCCTAAAGGCGACGCCTCATTGGCAATTTCTGTGTACTTTGTACATTTTATTTAAATAATTTTAGGAAATTAAACTCCCTGTTTATTCCCAGCATGATGCCCATATATTCAAGGGTGCTGGGAACTTTAGTGGTGCTCGGGTATGGTACGATGAGCTGACGGACGACATCAGAGACCATATCCAGGATACAGGCTTCGAGGATTTCATACTGTCACTCCTAGACGTTCAGGGTCGCACGGACTATCAGCCACTTCATGCTTTGATGGAGAGGTGGTTTAAGACTACACATACATTTCACCTCCCATTTAGTGAGCTGGCTCTAAATCCAGTCTCTTTCGCAGCAATTACTGGGATCGCGTGTGCTGGCGATACGGTCCCTTTCGACGCGAGTATTCATCAGATGACTCCAGATCAGGTAGCCTATATCGAGAGACTACTAGGTGTGGTCCTAGACATAAAACAGACACATACGATCAAGTTGGACTCCATTCGGACATACTACACCCGAGAGAGAGTAGAGGCTGCTACTTCTGACAGAGCTATCGACCAGGTGGTGAGGGCGTTCCTGGTCTATCTCTTAGGGACCACTCTATTTGCTAACACTGCTAGTTCGATTGATATGATCTTCTTAATGCCCATGCGGGACCTAGATAGAGTATCGTCCTTCGACTGGGGGAGCTGTGCTCTTGCATACCTCTATCGGAGCATGGACGAGATAGTGTGGGGAGCCAGACGGTTCTACGGTTTCTGGCACGTAGTTCTGGTGAGTATTCTTCTTTATGTTCAACTTTAGTTGTCAATTACTGTGGTCATTATTCATGATTTTCATTTGCAGGTCTGGGCTCTGGAGCTTAAGCTGATTCGCGGGATAGTCCGCGTTAACAATGTGCGCTTCCCTGCTCTAGCTCGATGGGGCACTAGCCGTTCCTGGAAGAGACCCCTAGCTCGTGTTCATGTACATCGTGAGCGATTGAGCTCCCTGACCTACGCTGAGGTACCTGAAAGAAAACTAAATGAAAATATCATTAACGCTTCATAATTGTGAAATTTTACTTACTTGTTCATTATTCTTCTTTTGCAACTGATTCAGGACCTAGGGGGGCCTCAGGATAGATGGCCCCCAGAGATGACTCGATCGAGGCCCTTGTCTCTACGCCGAGCACTCCTTCACGGCCCCCACTGCCTAGTGTGGTATCTTGGCGAGAGGATCCTGTACTGGGGAGGTGGTCCACATGCTCGATGTATCCCTGCATCCCCTCCTAGGGATATATTCTGGACACACCTGTTAGAGGGCAAGGAGCCGGCTAGGGCAGTCGCATGTGAGCCCGCTGAGACCCACACAGTAAGGAGCAAGGTTCGCTACCTCAATTTTGTCCGGGCTAGTCTACAGTAGAAGGTGCCTCTTTCAGCCACCTCTACTTCTGCTTAGGTATTTTTTCAACTTTTTTCTTTTTCTTTTCCTTTTCTTATTTCCTTTCAAACTCTATATTAATCTCACTTTCATTTACAGGTGGCAGCCACAGGACCTGGGCCCAGGGCTCGGCCTCCAGCTCGTGAGAGACCACTCCAGCGTCCTCGTACTAACAGCGGAGCAGGTACCTCCACTGGAGCACTAGCCAGCAACATTCCTTCTAGTTCGGTTTCACGGGTAGCTGTTGGCTGTCTGACTCATTCTCTTAAGCCTTTAGCTCGTTGCTGGATGCCTCCGGGGAGCTTATCCCGTGAGTTATTGACATTAGATGAGGAGCTGGTGCCTTTATATACTCCTGGCGCTACTCATGTAAGTTTTTTTCTTCTCTGACTCAAAATTCATCTTTAAAACATATTAGTTAACTGATAATTTGATTTTATAGATTCCTCTGGATCAAGGAGTATACATGTATCGCCTGATTGAGGCACAACGGGATCACCTGATGACTGTCAACCAGCGGTAGAAGGTAAAGCTTCTACCTATTTCTATATGTATGCATGTACGCATGATTATTTACCTCACATCATGCGTATTCAGGATCATGATGCAGTCAGTCAGGCAAGGATTGCAGCTTTGCAGTGCCAAATCACAGCCCTTCAGATTGAGGAGGACGACGATGATGATAACGAGGACGATCCCGCTGTTGATCCAGTGAGCGAGGGAGATGACGAGCCTGGAGCTGATTAGCAGAGGAGCCTCTGTTGATGCTTAGATTAGGGTTATATTTGCTTGCAAATTGTTGCTAGTTGCTGATATTTTTGAACAGATGATTTCTTTGAGTGTCTTTATATTGTGCACTTGAATGATAGTATATTTTTGTTGCTCTGGAAGTAATTAGAGGCATTTTATTCACAGAAATTTGCTTTTTTCACAATTGAATCTCACACACAGTACATAATCTTTACAAAAATTCGCATACAGGTAGAACTCACCATTGTTGGAGAGGCATTGCCTGTTCGTGAAGAGGCGACTAGCAATCGCCTCTTCACGTAGGGGCGACGCCTTATTGTTGAGGCGATCGCCTCTACGACATGGCTCTGCAACTATAAAACCCCCAATTTTTTCTTCAAATCCCTAACTCTTTCTTCTCCGAGTTTTTTGCACTTTTCTCTCTAGACAGCATCCTAAATCCCTAAAATATGACTGAAAGAAACTTAAAGCAACTTTAAACAGTACTAAAAAGCTTAGATGGTGAATCTTGGGCAAGATTAGAACCATTTCACCTATCCGTCTTTCGATCCATGCATGCAAGGAAGATCAACTTCTCATTCCTACATGTTCTTGCTCAATTCTGGGATCCTCTAAAGCATGTCTTCAGGTTCAATGCTGTCGAATTATGCCCCCTGCCTGAAGAGTTTGAAGTTATTTTGGGCCGTCAACTTGATTCTACCTGTCATATTGCAATCCCTCCACTCGGAATTCCGGATATGCATTCTATTCAACTTCAGATGGCGAGGATGTTTGATCTTGCTCCCCAGTTTTCTCTCTATCACATTTTCAACAACGAGGTTTTGACCAACTCTCTTTTGGAAGTAGTAGTGGCTGTAGACAACAAGGGAATGCTTTGGTCCCGGATGATGGCTCTATGCCTCTATGCTCAATTCCTGCTTGTATCTCCTTCAGGCAATTGTGACCCAAAGATTCTCTCTATCATCTACTAAGAAGAAGTGGGTCTCAACCCTTTTCCACTCATCTTGGCAGAAACGATTGTTGGCTTGGACAACTTTGCAGGAATAGGACGGTTTTCTAGAAGTCCTTTGTTACTGGAGGTTAGCTTTCTTCATCCTTTCTCCACTTACTCCTTTTCTGTCACTTTTGCTCATTCTCTATTGTCTTTATTCATAATCTGCATAGGCATGGTTTCATGAGAGATTGAGATTGCTGGAGCCTCCTAGAGATATCGCTCGTTATAGAGCTAAACACTGTCTTACTCGGCAACTTCACCCTATCCCATAAGACATTAGGAGCTGGCTGGCCACTTTCCCCGATACGCTGATGCAATGGATGTGTCCATGGTGGAGACTACAGTATGTGACTATTCGAAGATATACATACTGTGTTCCAGTAGCCGGTCTGCATTTTGCTACTTTCTACAATCCCGTAAGACTTTGCAGATAGTACGGACAGAAGTAGCGGATCCCTAAGCTTGTGCATGAATTTGAACCGGGTCCACTCACTCAGAATTTTCTGAACAACCTGACTATAACCTGGCCACGAAGAACTATTCAGAGGGGCATCGACTACAATGGAGATCCATCCACTGATGACCAATATAAAGCATGGGTTCAGATACAGCAAATAGAAAAAGATGATTTCATTATCAGCAGGAGAACAAGGTCATTGCAATCATCTAGTGCTCAGGGTGTTCAAAAGAAAAGAAGGCAAGATTAGTTATGTAATGTAATCTTTATTTGCTTTTTTATTGAATGGAATTCCCTTTTAAATTAAATAGTGTGTAATAAAGTATTTAATGCAATGTTTGATAATAACAAAGGCAATCCATTCCACTTAAATTAAGCACAAAGCAAGAATACATTTTGCTTCTTACATGTCTCCTGTTGTTAGTTGGCTTGCCCTTGCAAGTTTTCCAACTAACTATTTTTCACTCTCTCTCTCCTTTTACATGTCCTTTATTTTTTCCTGAACCGCCTCTTTCAAGGTTTTCAATCTAGTAGGACTTTTTAATTTTTGATTTTGTAGTCTCTAACTTTTGCCTAGGCAGCCTCGTTTTTGAGGTTTTCTCCCTAGCGAGACTTCACAGAAAGTACTTCTTTAGTTTGTCGAGGTTGATGGGCTCTTTGAACTCATTCCCTTCTAGATCGGAAATGATAGCAACACCCTTGGAGAATAACTTCTTCACCAGATACGGTCTTTCCCAGTTCGCTTGAACTTCCCTCTCAGATCTGTCATTATTGGCCTAGTTAGTTTCAAAACCAAATCACCCTCTTTAACTTTCCCAGGCTTAACCTTCTTGATGTAAGCCTGAGCTATTCTCTTTTGATACAACTGAGTGTGATACTTAGCTTTCAGCCTCCTTTCATCCAACAAAGTCAACTGTGCTAACCGACTCTCTACCCACTAGTATTCAGGAATCTTGGACTCCAACAGTACTCTTAATGACTGGATCTCAACTTCTACTGGTAGCACCGCCTCACATCCGTAGACCAAGGAATAAGGAGTAGCTCCAGTTGAAGTTCGGGCAGTGGTTCTATATCCCCACAAAGCAAACTGCAGGTAATAGGCCCAATCTTTATAATTTTCCAGCATTTTAGCCAAAATCCTCTTCACGTACTTGTTAGCGGCTTCTACGGCTCCATTGGCTTGAGGTCGATACAAGGATGACCTGTGATGCTCAATCTTATACTCTTTTAGCAAAATAGCTGTTTTTGCTCGAAACTGAACACCATTGTCGCTAACAATGTGATGTGCCAGCCCATACCGACAGATTATATTCTTTTCAATGAACCTTGCCATCTGCTTTGATCCAACAGTGACATATGATTCTGCCTCGACCCACTTAGAGAAGTAGTCGATTGCTACCATAATGTATCGATGATCGTTTGACGCTTTTGGCCTCACTTCTCCGATAATGTCGATTCCCCATGCTGCAAACGACCATGGAGAGGTCAACCCCTGAAGTTCCATTGAAGGTAAATGATTGACATCACCATATGCTTGACAGTTATAGCATTTCTTCACATACCTCACACAATTTGTTTCCATTGTTAACCAGAAGTAGCCTTGACGTGTTATCTTCTTAGCCAAAACTGTCCCGTTCATATGCGGGCCACACACTCCTTCATAGATTTCTTTCATCAGCTTCTGAGCTTCATCCCTGTCAACATACCTCAAATGTACCCCAGTTGGCACTTTTTATACAGTATTCCATTGTGATTGATAAATTGTCGAGACAACATCCTGAGAGACATCCTCTCTTTTCTATCAGCAACTTCGGGAAACTGTCTCGTTTTTAGATATTGCTGTAAATTATAGAACCACGGTTTCTTCGTAGAGTCAACTGACATCACCTTTATCTCTTCATAATAAGGGATTCTAGATTTGACAAGAATGAGAGGTTTAACAGTGGTCTGCTCCCTTTCTTCCCATGCAGAGGCTAGAGTGGCCAGAGCATCCGCCATCTGATTATCTTCTCGTGGCAAATGCACAAACT
Organism: Mallotus japonicus; assembly: GCA_949634005.1. NCBI lineage: Eukaryota > Viridiplantae > Streptophyta > Magnoliopsida > Malpighiales > Euphorbiaceae > Mallotus > Mallotus japonicus. Next base: position 8,784 of record CATIWK010228933.1, read on the forward strand.
TGCATTGAGTGAAAGAGAATAGGATTGTATTTGAATAATCCCAATACAACTTAAGTTTATCTTCTCTCACCTCCCACTGATTGGAAATCTGTTTAACCACTAGCATAGAATCTCCGTACAGCGTGATTTCTTCTACCCCCACGCTTCTGAGAGCTTCCAGACCATAGATGCAAGCTTCGTACTCGGCTTAATTGTTGGTAGCTTCGAATTCTAATCTTTTCACCATCGGGATCATTTCCCCTTCTGGTGAGATCAAAATTACGCTGACACCAGCTCTTTTACTGTTAACAGCTCCATCAAAGTATATTGTCCATATCTGGATTGCTATTGCCCCCAGATGCTCATCCGGAAACTCCAACTCCCACTCTTGTTCATTATTGACTGGATTTTGAGCCAAGAAGTCTACTACAGCTCTCCCTTTTATCACTTTCTTTACTACATAGTCAATGTCGAACTCGGTAAGCAAAACTAGCCAACGAGCTAATTTCCTGTGAGGGAGGGAGTTTGCTGAAGATATCTCAAAGGATCATGCTTGGAGACTGCTTGAATCCTATAAGACTGGAAGTAGTGTCGAAGCTTCTTCGTAGCCCATATCACGGCTAAACACGTCTTCTCCACGAGACTATAGTTGGACTCGTAGGGAAGAAGTTTCTTGCTCAAGTAATACATCGCGTGCTCGACCTTTCCACTGCCTTCCTGGGCTAACATCGCTCTTAATGCCCCTTTTTCAATTGCTAGATACAGAATCAATAGTTTACCAGGCCTTGGTGCTTGTAGAACTGGAGAATTCATCAAATAATTCTTAATAGTTTCAAACCCTTGCTGACACTTCTCATCCCAGATGATCGGCTGATTTTTCTTTAAAAGCTTGAAGATCGGCTCACAGATCGTAGTCAGCTTAGCAATGAACCTACTGATGTACTGTAATTGCCCGATGAACCCTCTGACTTCTCTCTCAGTCTTTGGTGCAGGCATCTCCCTGATAGCTTTAACTTTGTCGGGATCCACTTCTATTCCCTTCTGGCTAACGATGTGTCCCAGTAATTTTCCAGAAGTTATACCGAAAACACACTTCTTTGGATTCATTCGAAGATTATATTTTTCAGCCCTAGCCAAGAACTTATCAAGAGCCTCAAAATGTCCTTCTCGCGTTGGAGACTTCACCATCATGTCATCCACGTACACTTCGATCTCTTTATGGATCATGTCATGAAACAGGGTCGTAGCCATCCTTTGATAAGTAGCTCCTGCATTCTTCAATCCAAACGGCATAACTGTGTAACAATAAACGCCCCATTCAGTAGTGAATGACGTTTTTAGTTTGTCAATTACTGCCATCATGATCTGATTGTAACCAGAGAAGCCATCCATAAAGGAGTACATAGCGCTGGAAGCCGCACTATCAACCAGAGTGTCGATATGTGGCAAAGGAAAATCATCCTTAGGACAGGCCTTTTTCAGATCCCTGTAATCAACGCATATCCTAACCCTTCCATCCTTCTTTGGAACTGGCACAATGTTCGCCAACCAATGGGTGTCATCGACCACCTCCAAGAATTTCACCTTCAGCTGCTTTTCCACCTCTTCTTTGATCAAAAGAGCCCATTCTGGCCTCAGTCGTCTCTTCTTCTATTTTATCGGTGTAATGTGAGGATATGTAGGAATCGTATGCTCTACAATTTCTCTATCAATTCCGAGCATGTCCTCATAACTCCAAGCAAATACTTTCTGTCTTCTTTTAATTATTTCTTTTATTTTCTCTCTCTCATCAGGAGTTAAATCAGAAGTAAGAAGTATATTCTTTGGATTATCGCATGTGCCTAAATTAAATGATTCAGTTTGCACTGAATTAATGTCAAACATGTGCATGAAATGATCATTACACACAATATAACCATTAGGCAAAACATCACACAAGTAAGCAAAGTCAGAGTTTATTGCATTAACTTTAGAACAGAAAAGGTCATCATCAGAGTTAAACAAGTTAGAAAAAGAAACTTCAAGGTCATCATAGAAAACATCTATGATTGACTTAAAAATAAAAGATTCAAAGCTGCATTCCTTCTCCTGGTCATCAGCTTCTTTCGTCTCCTTTGCAGAAGTGTCCTCTTTAAGTTCTGAAGACTGCACCAACTCTTCTACTACCGACTCCTCAACAGCTGGTTCTTTAGTCCCACTTATTTCCCTTGTAAAGATCTCAAATCCTGGGACTAATTTATCTGATATCATTACTGGCTCAGGTTTACCGTTGTAGGGATAGTTAATGCCTTTTGCCATGAATG
>CATIWK010228948.1:0-11368 GCA_949634005.1 Mallotus japonicus
GTCCTTAAACGTACTTTAGAAACACAATCAAGCCTCTTTGAGATTCCGAACTCAAACATCCCGAGACTAATTTTTAATTTTCTCATCATCGGAGTTCTCTGTCGCATCCATGCTCGGTTATCCCGAAATTAGGTGTCTACAATCATTCTCCTATTATTTTCGTACCAGGTCCCTAAATAGTGAATGAATACAGCAAAACTAGAGAGCACTAATGCGATGGCGTCAGTGATAATAAATATTTTAAAGGTTGTTTCTCTTGGTAATAAAGTTGGACATCATTTGCTCCGGTCTCAATGTCTGCATGTCGAAATTTGGCATGATCAATTTGTTGAAAAAATGATTCAGAAATTACTTTAATTTCTTGATATTTGTCTAGCTGCAGACTTAGTCTTTGATATTTGTTTTTTAGTTGTAGTTGTTTGCTCCGTAATCTTCTGTTTTATGGTTAATAAAGATAGCAGCAGAGATATCAGATGTTAGTTAAGATTTTCTAGTTGATTAGTTATATTGTAAGCCTATAAATAGGCACTTTAAGTTGAGAAATAATATTGCAGTAGATATCTTTCACTTTCCTGCTTATTGTTGTTTACAATACTCTGTTTTAATTTCATATTCTAATAGTAAGGCTCTCTAGATCACCAACAAGTTTGGTATCAGAGCAAATTGAAAGAGTGAGTAGAGTGTAAACACGAGAGTTGAGAGAAACACTTTGAGAGAAAATTCCATGGCTAGTAATGGTACTGTAATGGGTGCTACACAACCACTTATTCCCATCTTCAAGGGAGAAGGCTATGAATTTTAGAGTATTCGTATAAAAACTCTACTTAAATCTCAAGATCTTTGGGACTTGGTAGAACGTGGGTATGCTGATCCTGATGAAGAGAGCAGATTGCAGAAGAACAAGAAGAAAGATTCAAAGGCATTGGTGATCATTCAACAAGCTGTTCATGATTGCATCTTCATACGGACCTCAGCTGCAACCACATCAAAGCAAGCATGGTCAATTTTGTAAAAGGAGTTTCAAGGTGATTCAAAAGTTATTGTAGTGCGATTGCAATCATTTCGACGTGACTTTGAAACCTTGATGATGAAAAATGGAGAATCAGTGGCTGATTTTCTGTCAAGAGCAATGGCAATTGTTAGTCAAATGTGATTTTACGGTGAGAAAATTACTGACCAGACCATAGTTGAAAAGGTATTGAGGAGTTTAACTCCAAAATTTGATCATGTAGTTGCTACAATAGAGGAATCTAAGGATTTGTCAGTTTTTTCATTTGATGAACTAATGCGATCCTTGCAAGCCCATGAGTCTAGACTCAACAGGTCACTTGAAAAGAATGAAGCGAAAGCATTTCAGGTGAAAGAGACAACACCTAAAGCTAGAGAAAATAAAAGCTCAGCTAGTAGGGGCCGTGGAAGAGGAGGATTTCGTGGTCATGGTCGCGGTAGAGTTCAATTCAATGGACAACAAAGGTAGTTCAACGAGCAAAGAAACAGCAAGAATGGGATTCAATGCTATCAATGTAAGAAATATGGGCATGTAAAAGCTGATTGTTGGTACAGAGATCAACAAGTCAATTATGCAGCAGCAAATGAAGAAGAAAGTAGATTGTTCATGGCTTATTGTGATATTAATGAAGTTGCAAGTGATGTGTGGTTTGTAGATAGTGGTTACTCCAACCATATGTCAGGCATAAAGGGAATATTTAAAGAACTTGACGAGACTTAAAAAACGACAGTCAAGCTTGGTGATGACAAAGATGTTCAAGTTGAAGGAAAAGGTACTGTAGCAATCAAAACCAGCCATGGTAATGTAAGACTTCTCCATGATGTTCAATATGTTCCTAACTTGGCATATAACCTTTTGAGTGTTAGTCAATTGATGAAAAGTGGCTATTCAATTTTTTTTTATGATGGAGCTTGTGTTATTAAAGATAAAAAGACAGGCCAAATGATGGTTAATGTTCAAATAACCAAAAATCAAATGTTTCCACTAGAAGCTTCAAATGTGGAGAATTTTGCCTTGGTTGCTGGTGCAAGAAAGGACTCCAAATTGTGGCACTTGAGATATGGGCATCTTCATTCCAAGGGGTTACAGCTACTGAATCAAAGAGGTATGGTACTTGACTTATCAAAAATTGATTCTTTTGATTTATGTGAGAGCTGCATTTATGGGAAACAAAGTAGAAATTCATTTCCTATTGGAAAGGCTTGGAGAGCATCTACTTGTCTTGAGTTAATTCATGCTAATTTGTGTGGTCTAATGAACACATAATCATTTGGTGGCAGTCGATATTTTTGACTTTTTACAGATGATTTCAGTCGCATGAGCTGGGTGTATTTTCTAAAATTCAAGTCAGAAACTTTAGAGAATTTTAGAAAATTCAAAGCTTTGGTGGAAAAGCAAAGTGGACTATGCATTAAAGCTCTCCGTTCAGATAGAGGTGGTGAGTTCATGTCAAAAGAATTCAATCACTTTTGTGAGGAAAATGGAATTCGCAGAGAACTAACAACACCTTACACACCGGAGCAAAATGGAGTTGCTGAACGAAAGAAACGTACCATTATTGAGAAAGCAAGAAATTTACTAAAGGGCAAGGGACTTTCAAATCAATATTGGGCAGAGGCTGTTGCTACTTCAGTGTATTTGCTAAATATCTCTCCTATGAAGGCTGTGTGAATTAAACTCCATATGAAGCTTGGAAAGGTATAAAACCTTCGGTGAGCCACTTAAAAATTTTTGGGTGTATTGCTTATGCTTTGGTTAATTCTCATACTCGTCAAAAACTAGATGAAAAATCAGAAAAATGTATTTTCATTGGTTATTGTGTTGAATCCAAAGCATATAAGCTATATAACCCTCTTAGTGGCAAAGTGATAATTAGCATAAATGTTATATTCAATGAAGAAGCAAGCTGGAATTGGAGTACCAGCAATGCTAGAACTTAACTTGAAGCTTCATTAGATGAAATGATAGATTCTACATCAGCAAGATCAACGAATTCCTCTCTGTCAACTTCTCCAACAAGTTCACCAAGTTCAACTTCAAAAGACAGCAGCTCATCTTCTTCAAATGAGTCTTCCGATGAGACACCTCCAAGAAAATTCAGATCTTTACATGAAATTTATGAATCATGTGCATTTGCTTTGAATGTTACAGATCCCACAACATATGAAGATGCAGCGAAAATAGAGGAATGGCAAAATGCAATAAAGGAAGAATTGATGGCAATACAAAGAAATGAAACTTGGGACCTGACCAACTTCCCTGATGGAAAAAATGTTGTCGGCTTAAAATGGATATTCAAAACAAAATACCATGTAGATGGGATTGTACAAAAGCACAAGGTGCGACTTGTAGCAAAGGGGTATTCACAGCAGCAAGGCTTTGATTTTGAAGAGACATTTTCTCCCGTTGCTCAGTTTGAAACGGTGAGAACACTCCTAGCTTTAGCTGCTCAATTAAAATGGTCAATTTATTAACTTGATGTCAAGTCAGCCTTCTTGAATGGTGAGCTAGAAGAGGAAGTGTATGTTACTCAACCTGAAGGCTTTGTGATCAATGAAGAAGAAGAAAAGGTGTACAAGGCACTCTATGGGTTAAAGCAAGCACCATGAGCATGGTACAGCAAGATCAATTCCTATTTTCTGCAAAATGGTTTTAAAAGGAGTGAAAATGAGCCTACTCTATACTTGAGACAGCAAGGTAACAATGATCTTCTTGTTGTATGCCTTTATGTTGATGACATAATTTATATGGGCTCATGTCACTCTATTGTAACTGAATTCAAGTCTAGTATGATGTGTAGGTTTGAGATGACAGATTTGGGTATGTTGCATTATTTTCTTGGGCTTGAGGTGAAGTAAGTAGAAGATGGAGTGTTTGTTTCACAAAAGAAATATGCATTAGACTTACTCAAAAGGTTTGGCATGGTTAATTGCAAGTTTGTTGCTACACCTATGAATTTAAATGAAAAATTGTAGCTTGAAGATGGTATTAAGAAAGTAGATGCAAAAAGTTTCAGAAGTCTAGTTGGGGGTTTGATTTATTTGGCTCATACACGGCCAGATATTTCATTTTCAGTTAGTGTTGTTTCAAGGTTTATGAGTAATCCTTTAAAACATCACTTTGGTGCTGCAAAAAGAATTTTACGCTATGTTGCTGGAACTTTAGATTATGGTATTTGGTATTCTCATGTTTCAAATTTCAAATTATCTGGATTTATCGATAGTGGTTGGGCAGGCACATTGGATGATAGGAAGAGCACTTCAGGAAATGTTTTCAGTCTTGGATCAAGTGCAATAACATGGAGTTCAAAAAAGTAAATCACAACTGCATTATCATCTTCAGAGGCATAATATGTGGTAGTTACTTCCTCAGCTTGTCAATGCATATGGCTTAGAAGAATTCTTGCTGATCTTCATCAAAAGCAAGAGAAGGCAACTGAAATTTATTGTGACAACAAGTCCACAATTGCAATGGCCAAAAATCCTGCACTTTATGGACGAACGAAGCACATCGACATTCACTTTCATTTTATTCGTGAACTAGTGGAAAAAGGAGATATTACTTCGAAGTTTTGCAACAATGAACAGTAAACAGCAGATATATTCATAAAAGCACTTCCATGTCAAAAGCATATCTACTTCAGATCAATGCTTGGTGTCTGCAATTTCAAATCAAGAGGGAGTGTTGAAGAATGATTCAGAAATTACTTTAGTTTCTTGATATTTGTCTAGCTGCAGACTTAGTCTTTGATATTTGTTTTTTAGTTGTAGTTTTTGCTCCGTAATCTTCTATTTTATGGTTAATAAAGATAGCAGCAGAGATATCAGATGTTAGTTGAGATTTTCTAGCGGATTAGTTATCTTGTAAGCCTATAAATAGGCACTTTAAGTTGAGAAATAATATTGCAGTAGATATCTTTCACTTTCCAGTTTATTATTGTTTACAATACTTTATTTTAATTTCACATTCTAATAGTGAGGCTCTCTAGATCACCAATAAATTTGAGCCTATTTGGTGGTGTGCAAGTCCATGATTAAGGCCCATTCTCATATTTTAGAGGCCCGATCGGTGATGTCAAGTTCAAGCCCGTTCGGTGCTGGCCCGACACTCACTCCCGGTATGAAGCCCGAGCATGTCCAGTCCGTGGAGCCCTCGAAATTCTTAACATGGTATCAGAGCCAAAAATATGGGCCAAGTCTGGGTTTGAAAGCTTGAGGCGGTTTAGTAAGACTAAAGGGAACCGTAGCCTAAAGAGATAGGTTTGAATCAGTCCTAATAAGCAAGTGTCAACTAGTCCATAGAAGGAAAAGCCCATTTGCACTTGAGGGAGAGTGTTGGAGAATAAAGGTGGGACAAATCCCACATTGGAAAAATAAGGAAAGGAGAAGAGGTTTTATAATCAAAGATGAGCCACCATCCAAATAGGCTTAGGCCTTTTGGTGGTGTGCAAGTCCATGATTAAGGCCCATTCTCATATTTTAGAGGCCCGATCGGTGATGTCAAGTTCAAGCCCGTTCGGTGCTGGCCCGACACTCACTCCCGGTATGAAGCCCGAGCATGTCCGGTCCGTGGAGCCCTCGAAATTCTTAACAATAGCCGTTGGCAGAGAGCTATATATATATATATATTGCCATAATTTTTTAGTATGATAAGATTTGTTTTTAGAATTATTAAATTGGTATTAAAGTATATATAATAGTGTTTTAATTAAAAAAAAATATAATATTAAGTGATTATTGTAATTTTAAAAATTTTTTTAATGGTTTGAAAAAATATTTTGAGTGATTTAAGGTGAAAAATACGTAATATATAAATAATTTTAGAATTTAAGTAGTATTAAAATTTGTATAATAATGTTTAGTTAAAAAATAATATAAAATAACTATGATAAATATTTTATTTTTAACAAAAAATTAAAATGTTTAATAGATTTTTTGACACATTAATTTTTAGAGTGAATATTCAAATTAAATATGAAGATAAACACATCAAATTTTTAGTTTAATAATTTTAAAGTTCAGTATTTAATATATATAGTTATTAAGTTTTAGGAATAAGTATAAATTGTATTTATTTATTTATTTATTTTATCATTATAAATTGAAAGGAGGAATAAGGGGTTCAATATTGAGTTTTTCTGCTGTGTCTATAAAGACTTACTGTAGCCTGTAGGCAATTATTTTTTTTATTTTTTTATTTTTTGGTCATAAAGCCTGTAGGCAATTATTGTCCTATTATGGTTCAAGAACATTGATGGATAATTAAAGATGCTTGATTAATTTTGGCAAAAAAAAAAAATGCTTGATTAATGGAACCAATTTTTTTAATCATTATTTATTGACAACGGAAAAGGACTTTTCAACTTCTCAATGATTGAAGGTGGCTGTATATGTTTAAAAAAAAAAAAAAAAGTGGGTGTGTAATATAGCATTATACACCATGTCCCTATATTATAATACTAAAACCTTGATTTTTTTTTTTTTGCCATAAAAACCTTGATGAATATATTTTACTTATCATAACATCAAATTGATTAAATGAAACTTAACAGGAAATTAAAAGATGCTTATTTTAATGGAATCAATTTTTTAGTGTCATTTATGATTATTTTGTTTTTTATAAAATAAATTTTATTTTATTAATAATCATCATTAGATGTTTCAATATATTCTCATTAAATAGTAATAAAAATGAAATCACCTTAAAATTCTTCCAATTTTTTAATTATTATTTCTTAAACTTCTCAATGATTGACGGTGAGTGTATCTGGTATTAAATAATAATAATAATAATATTATTATTATTATTATTAATATTATTATTATTAAGTGGCACTATTTTGCATTGTGTACTATTTTGGCCATTGACTCAGTGTCTATGCCCCTTACTAATTAGAGGGTACCTAGGGCTGGTAATTCGTATTAACTGGTCGTGTCGAGACATAATAATAATATAGATATATATGATCAATCCGAACACGACCCGTTTAAATAATCGTATTAAACCTATAAACTCAAACATGGATACGTTTAAGTAACAGGTTACACGACATAACCCGTGTAACTCGTTTAACTTATACACATCTAAATGTATTCAGACACATTTAAAACACGTTTAACACGTTTTAATATCAAATTAAAAAAAAATCAATTAAACATACATATCCTAAATAATAATTTTAGTGTAAACATCTATACAAATTCTAAATATCATTACAATAGTTTAAACTTCATATAAAATAACATATAAAATTGTTCAACAACATATAAAATAACAATGATAATTTTTCTTCAAGCTCATAATTCCCATTTTCTTCAAGATCTTGATCCTTCCACCTACATATATACATAAATGTGTTAATTTGCATATTATTTTCAAGTGAAATAATAAAATACAACTATGATATATTCATATCATCAAGTAAAGAAACCAACATTCATGAACTTTACTCAATAATAAGTTGTTATTCAACTCTATTATATATGTAATAATATCAAGACTATATATAAATTGATACTAAAGTTATATTATGATATTAAAAAAATTTAGGGCATTTTTGGATATAATTTGAGGGTATCTTTGGATATCAAAACTCAAAACTACATAGTTTTTATAAACTACGTAGTTTTGTTTAGATGTATATTGGGTTAATGTTAAACTTAAAACTAAATTAGATTAATATCATGTTAAAAAAATTAGGTTAATAACTTAACATCATATTTATATTAGTTTTGATAAAACTATGCTAATATTATATTTATATTAATATCATATTAGGTTAATATTATGTCAAAACTTAAAATTAAATTAGGATAAATCACATTAGGTTAATATCAAAACTTAAAACTAAACTTAAAACTTAAATTTTTATCATAACATCAATTTTAATTTAATGAAATCCATATAATTTTAAAATATGTGATTCTTACTCTATTTTACAATTTAAAGTCTAGCTTAGTAATAAATTAGTATTATATAGTATTTATCTGAGACTAATACTTGATATAAATCTAATTGACAAATAGTTAATGTAAGTCTAATTATTTTGGTTAAAAATAACTATTTAAATTATCAAATAATAACTCACTAAATTTATGGAATTTATTATTATTAATTTTGTCATGGTTATACAATGCAATTTGAAATGCTAGCAATCGCATAAACATTTATAGATAATAATAATAATAATAATAATAATAAGAGTAACATACCAAAACTAAGTATGAATTTATATCAACATAATTGACAATACTATACTAAAAATATATAATTTTATTATATGTAATAATATCGAGATATTATATATGTCAAAACTATCTATTATTAATACAATATATAACTGACAATACTAATTTACACTAGATACATAATTTTATCATTGATATACAATGCAATTGGCAATGCTACCAATAGCATAAATGATTCACCAAAACTATATCTATAAATTTATAACCCATTTAGACATGATTTTATTCGTATTTTAAATGGGTTGACCTTTTTATGATCCGAACCCGTTTAATCTAAATTCAAACTCGTTTAACTTCGTATCGTGTCTTGTCATTTAAATGTATCACAAATTGACAACCCTAGGGATACCCTAAGAATGCCCAGTTCTTTAATTATCGATAGCACTAGCTACGTTTGATTAAAATCTTGTTTCCATCTTCAAGACTGCAACTCTGTGAGATTCTTTGTCGTTTCCATTTCCAAGTGAGCGGAAGGTTTTGGTCAAAATCAAGCACAGTGTCAACAACAACACGAGTTAAATATTTTCAAAGTCACTCAACTATGCTCTTATGGCAGTTTGGGTACTAAACTTCAATTTGTTCCTTTTTGGTAACCCAACTTTGATTTTGTTTCAAAAATAGTACTGTTCAAAATTTTTAGTCCTTCAATTTTAACTTCTTCAATTTAGTCCAAAATTATAAAGAATTTTAAACATTCATTTCATCACCTTTTCCCACAGCTCTAATACCACTCAGTGTGCCCCTGTTCCTACTAAGCGGAATCAAAGAATGACTCAGGGATCAAAAAGGATGAAATCTTGAATTTCTAAATTTTTTCAACTTCTTAAACTCATTAAAGTATGAAGAGCTAACAATAGAACCCACAAGTTATTTAGAGCCAAGGAGATGATCTAAAAATCTAATAATTATATTAATAATACACAACTTTCTATTATATTCAATACAATCATAATACTTGGTTATGATATTCTGAATGAATATTAAATTTTTCTTGACTAGCTTTAAATAATTCTTGTCTTAAATTTTTTAGACTATTAATTAGTATTGGACCGGTCAAATAAACAAAGATATTGAACAAGATTTTCTACAATAAAAGGCATGAAGTAAACAAAAATATAAATAAAATTCTATTTTATTTATTTTCTATAAAAGTTATGGTTTTATTTGTAAAGAAAGTTCAAATCGGACTAAACTGGTAATCCTAAATTCTTTATGGATTAGAAAAAGCTTTTGTGTAACCATTTTGAAATTAAATAGAAGAAACCAAAAAGATACGAATTGAAGTTTGGTGACCAAAATGAAGCAAGACCAAAGTTTCATATCCTCCTAAATAATTAACCCCCAAATTTTGGATTTAAATCCTCATATGTGTAGTCATGTTAATTTAGATATTGATAGATCTATAATTTGCCGCCTTTATGGTTCTACCTAAGTTAAATCAATTAATTAGAGTTCAATAAATTCTGCATATCAGTGATTTAAACCAAAACAATTCTATATATTCTTTATAATCTTAAGGTTTGTTTACAAGATTTTAAAGAATTTGTAAAGGAAATAAAAAGGCGTATGCAACAATGATTTTGACAACTTTTGATAAATTTCTACCTATTTTTAAAATTTGGCAAAATTATCGTAATTTAGTAAATTATTTGTAATTTTAACACAATTTATATTTTCTTGAAATTGATTAAAAAACATAATTACATGATTATCTTTTAAAAAAATCACTCGATGCATTTTGACCAAATGGCATATTGTGCTAAATTTGAATATAATTGGCTAAACTAAGATATTTTTGCCAAAGTAGAACAAATTTGACACAAGTGGTAAAATATTGTAATTTTTTATATTGAGAGGCCAAAAGATAATATATAAACTCTATCTCTTCGTCCTCCCTTTATAACCTAGTGGCTTTTTTTTTTTTTGAGGCTTTATAACCTAGTGGCTTAGGTAATGAATATTGTAAGGTATAGTCATGAGTTCAATCCCCTACTCCCCCTTAACCTCCCAGTTGTTAACAAAGAGAAAAAAAAAAAAAAAAAAACTCTGCCTCTTTACTTCTATATAACAAAATTGTCAAACAAATTATGTACTGTTAATGAGTCAGCTCTGTAATGCCTACAATTAAAGTTGGGAAAGTTAGGAATCGATTAAGACGATGTTGAAAAAAAAAAACAGTTAACTGTTAAACAAGGAATCAAAGAAAAGAATGCAATGAATAAAGCGAAATGAATCTGATTTTGTTTCTTTTATAAGGTGCAAAATAAAGAAATGAATAAGGAGAAAAAGGTGATACCTTATAAGGTTTATAAAATATAGATGATTTTTTTTTCATGTAAACCCACTACGTTATTCTCTCTTTTTTGTAAAAATTTATGGTTGGAAATTGGAATTTCCCATGCCAAACAAACAAACACACACTTTGAATACCTTACCACCTTCAAAAAACAACTTGGGATCAATTCTTCAAATTGAAATTTTGTTAAACCAATAATTTATAGAAGTGGATTAATCGTAAGGTGATCAAAATTTGTGACTCCAAGAAAATCAATATGCTCAAACTCATTAAAGAAATTATAAAATTTTTGAATTTTTAATTCACCATGAATTTTCTGATTTTCTAACAAAGTCACGCCATTTGTAAGTTTTTCAACCTCATTAGCAATCTCTTCTTTAATCTTCACACCGATCTCTTCCTCCATCTCAATATTAATTTTTTCTTTAGTTTCTTGATCCATTAAAATTACCTCTTTCTCTTCTTCCTCTTCTTCTCCAAGTTGATTACAAATAACCATTGGTCAGCTTCCTCATCTAGAGTATCTTCATCATAACTAGCCTCCTTTGATTTTGATTATTGGGAATGAGATCAATGATGGGTCCAATGGGGCCAACTCTTCCGTCTTGTTCAACATCTTTCTTATACCCTTATTCATTAGCCTCCACGAATTTAGAAATCGGGTTTGATTTGCCGATAATTGTTGTGCCATGTTTTAGACTAAGCGTAGCTATTCTAAAATTTCTATCAAAGCAGCATATAATCCCCAATTACCGCTTTGGGATTGGCTGCCACCATTACCACCAATGTAAGTCATTCGCTCTGATACCACCTGAT